>OZ010737.1:74188532-74381032 GCA_963932295.1 Tipula lateralis
ACTTTTATTAAAATCACAACAATTCACTTTTACAGTACTTTTATTTCATTGTTATTTTCACCTTTTCACTTTTTCACTTTTTATCACTTTTTACCTATTTTAATTTATCGCTGTCGCAATTTAAACTCTATGATTTTTTGTTCGCATATTTATACTCATTTTGCTCGCTTGTCGGTCATGCTCATTTCCAATTACGAACATTTAGTTATTCTATTCAGTCAGATATGTAACCCGCTTTAATATACTGTTACGGATTTTATGTATATTAAACACATTAGTTTCTTTCCAATTGACCAACGCCTAGTACCGGCTAGTGAGCCATTAGTACTTCGGTTCTTATCTTTGCTAAATAAACCGTGGTAAATTTAGCAAAGACAAGAACTGAACTACTAGCAGAACACTATCGGGTACTAGAGCGTTTAGATCTTTAGACTTACAGATGGTTCAAAACATTTCAAATCATCAAAAATAAATTTTTATTTGTGCAAGGACTCCGGTCTCTTACATAAATGTTCTTAATAGCGTTTGACAGGGTTGATGCACCCAAATATATTTCAGATAGTTGGAAGTGTATTCAAATTTATTATTTGGTGGGGGTTTTAAGATCACAATGGAAATATTCCTGCCAAGGATAATTTTTAGATTCCAAATATGTTCCTTGCATGCAAAGTTACTTCGAAGCTGTTGAAGAACTTGTGAATTTAAAGAATACTCCATTGTTTTTATTAAAATAATAAATTTCAGTCTGTCAAGCGTACATAAACAACTGACTAACAAGTAGATTTCTCATACTAATATTTATTCTCAGTTAAGATTTATCTTTTTGCAACTAAGTGTTTTTCAGAAGAGTCGATCTACTATTTAGAGATGGATTTCATCACCTATGAAATAATTCAATTCCTTAATCGGTCGATTTACATTTCACTGATGCAGCATCACACGCACTTAAGACATTAAGACATTTCTAACTATTCAAATACACTTGTGAATGGTGGAATCGAATTATATGGTGAAAAGCTTGCTGGGTTCCCATGGCACCTCTGGAACCTGATAGTACTCTCGGAACCAATAAAGCGGTTAATATATAAATTCCTAGAGATGTAGTCTGCAACGATTACAAGATTTAATGTCCGATAATCTTTACAAGATCAATATTCGTTTTTTTGGTACCATGTTCAAATAAATGGTACACGAGCTCATAATTCACCTATTTATTCTTTGAATCATTCTACTATCAAAGTAGTTTTTGGTAATGATAACCTTATCACAATTTTACAGCAATTAGTGGAGCAAAGCTTAAAATCGTTATGTCATATAATCGATATGTCAGAATTTCAGCATTGCTAGGTATTCTAGTGATCTAATACATTCCCGTAACCCAAGAAGATTTGTGCCACAAAGAGGCTCATGATGCTAATCGAGAGTGTTATCCAAATTTCAGATACACACAGTTGCCTTATGGAAAAGTTTAGATCAAGAAAGGGACGATAGCGATTGTTAATTGACCTAGACCCGAACACTGAGAAACGAACTTTGTCAAAAACGGAACAGCTATTATTGAAATGCAATCTAGTCCTCATTACAATTCAAGACAATCCTCACATGTAAAATCGTCAGATATACCCATGCGATGGAGATGAACTTTAAGGCAACCGTAATAAAATCGTCACCAAGCCCCTTATTTAATCTTTCTTTAAAGACAGTGCATACATAACTTCAAGTTGGGTTCATTAACAAACAGTTTCGATCTATACCAAGTACAGGTGACTAATTTCTCCAATCCAAATTTATTTCTTAACTATTCAGAGCATTCTAAAAGCTATTCTACAATGCCAAAGTATGTTAGTAACTCTTGAAGTCTACATCGAGATGATATTTCAGGAGAGCTTACTATCCATGAAAATCGTGTAGCTCACATGACAATGGTGGGAACAATGATAGAGTTACGGACTTAGTTATTGTGTTGGATGAAGTACAATATCCAGCATCTTATCAGGCTTATAAAGTCACAAGTTCGTGTAACATCTATGGCCCCCTGTTGGAGTGCAGAACTCATGGACTGACACATCTTCCATGTCAGCACTATAGGCTTGCATGGAGCTATGTAATGTGCAGATGGTTAGGAAAATCGGACCTATAGCCGAACGTCCTCGAATTGGCTATAATGGCGTAAAAGTAAGGACGTAAGCGAACCGCGAACAAGTAGGAATGCCATGAGCCCCAAAACAGATTAAAGATAAAAAAAAAACTTCGTGTTAGGTTTCGTATAGTTAATCCACTGAATAAGCATATTGCATGTCACTGGATGGGGAAGTAGATAAATAATTACCTCTTATCAATCGATCTACTATTCTTTCGAGAGTCTCAAGAGGAGAGTAAACGACATAGCCGAAAAGATAAACGAGAGTATTTGCAAAATCTGACATCGCAATAATGACAACCTTGATCGTGCAAATGGACTTGCAAATGGTCATGAAAGAAAGGAAAATCATACGATGGAAATATTCCTTTAAGACTATCATTAGATACTGAGCAGTAATAACAACAGACTCTAACCCACAGTGTTTTTCGTTATCAACTTGCAACCATATTCCTTATTGTGTAATTCAGCAACATTATTGGTCTTGTGGTAACAAGATGAAAATAAAAAGTGACAAGTAACTTTTAAACTTCCCTATTTGCCCGGTAGATAGACGGCGAACTTCAAGATTATAAACCTATGGTTTTGTTTGGTCTTTACCCATTGTTTCGTTATGTTTGGCGACAGAAGATCTACAAAGACTATTGAGCTCCTTGCAAAACTCACACGATGAAATGTATTTATGTATTCCACCTGTAGCAATGTTTCAAGGATCACTTAGTGATTTGAATGATGGTGATCGCTTTGTCGTCTATATATTGGCACACATAAGCCATTTACCAGTTCCTAAAAGCTCTTTGTTACCCATTACACGTCAAAATATTGCTCGTTGACAGTTCTTGCACTGTTAAAATGTATCAAATTGGAATACATCCTTCGTTAAAGTGAAACATCTCAAGACTACATTTTATTCCGACAATCTAATTTACTTTTTGTATATGCACATGATCGGAATGGATTATGACCTGGATTTCAGGACTAGAACCGTGTTCCATTGGTCTCAAAATCAACGAGTCCAAAACCAAGTATGTAAAGAATGGATAAATTTTAAGAGCCAACGTTGAATGTGAACCACACCTAAACGTCAAATTTTTATCTGCATTTAATTTGACAGTTCTCAATTTCAGACTAACTTAATTTGAACCATGGAATATCATGAAAATGAGCGTTCAAATCAAAATGCATATCGTGGACTTCGTGATTTTTTCGGTCAATTTAATCGTCGAAATGTGCGTACAATCGGAAAAATCGTGCAAAAATTTGAGTAAACCGGGTCTGTGGGAGATTTTTAAAACACCAGTACATGCTCGTACAGCTCGTATTACAGAAAATATTGCTGCTCTTCGCGATAGTGTGGCTGAAGAGTCGTCCACCTTAACCCGCCGTCGTGCCCAACAATTGTACCTCTCACGCTCGTCGTTGATGAGCAATATGCATAGAGACTTGCATTTACACGCTTATAAGAAATGGTAACAGTGGATGATAAATCTTCGAAGAAAATCATCTTCAGTGATGAGGCACATTTGCACCTCAGTGGATTCGTCAATAAGCACAATAGCCGCATTTGGGCGAATCATAATCCAAAAGAGTGATTGTCGAAAAACCAACGCACCCATAAAGAGTGACTGTTTGGTGCGGTTTATGGGCTGGTGGCATCATTGGGCCATATTTTTTCCAAAATGAGGCCGGTCAGGCAGTTATTTTTAGAAGTTAGAATTTTAGTTAGAATTTTTTATTGGAAGATATGGTTGTGGACGATATGTGGTTTCATCATAACGGTGCCAATTGCTACACAGCTAACGAAACAATGGCTCTTTTGCGCGACAAATTCAATGGCCGTGTTATCTCCCGTGGTGGCGATGTCAATTGACCGCCAAGATCATGTGATTTGACACCGTTGGACTTCTTTCTTTGGGTTTTTTTTTAAGAAAAGGTGTACGTCGATAAGTCACCAACCTATTCAAGAGCTAAAGTATGAGATAATTCGGCACATTAACGGCATAGAACTTCAATTATGTCTATAAGCGTCATCGATAATTTTGATCATCAGGTGGAGGTGTGCCACCGAGGTCACGGCGGCCATTTGGCCGATATTTTGTTCCACACATAATTGGCTCGTCCTCGAAACCGATGAGATCATTGTGAATGATAACATTGGAACAATTCCACGTTCAATGTTCTCGTGATTTGTTGGTGATATCTTTGTGGTAATGGTATACTTCGCCCGAGTCGTCATAATTAGTGCATACGCGAACCTAAGTGTTTATAGAAATGGCACCTTACCTTAATGATAAATAATATGGTTACTCAAGTAAAGGCTTTTAACGAGAACGCTCGATTGGGAGTCAAACATAGCACTCTCTGATTCAACTGATGTTTACTAAAAAAAACTCTGTTATGAACGTTTGTAGCTATCACAGTTGAAGTTGAAAATACCTGATTTTAATCCCGATACGGGTCGAATCAGACGAGTAAATCGGACCTATAGCCATACATCCTCAATGAAAGAGTTGCAATTACTTCGGCTCCATAATAGATAATAGAGACAAAATCTTCTTATATATAGTCGTTACATTCTTTATAGTTGATCTGTTCGTGGTATTCATCTGCCACGTTCCGATTGGTTTATAATCAATGATTAGACGATTTAATAACCAATTAGGTCGCCTAAATACTGAGGTTATTCCTTCATTTTATGTTTCGTGTCGTATCTTAAATCCAGTTCGAATATCCTTGATTTAATTTTAATTAAAAAGTCGAACAAAATAATGTTGTTAACACTTCCACTCCCACCAACCCACATTTATTATTCACATCGTCTTAACGGTATGTGGTAGCATGATAAAGTTTCGACAAATACGTGTCCCTTAAGACAATTTTTATATATTTCAGTTTATAAAAGATATTTTGAATGGATGATTTAACTTTTCTATTTAGTTACTTGTCGTAACCCCATTACTTGTCCCCATTACTTTGGTTTCAGTTCATGAGCAAAATGAAAAGGAAACTGTGAAAAATCGATGAAAATGTGACAACAACAAAACGATATTTATTATTTGGAATCGTATCTAAATCCACTTTAAAGCTTTTTAAAGAGCTGTGCAGCTGTGCTTTATGTCGATTTAATTTGATCATTGGAGGTCGACTCAGCTAGCCAAACCAACTAGGTCACTGAGTATGGAGTTATTGTAACCTAGTGAGTGATATTATTCAGTGTTGCACATACACAGGGTGTCCATTCGAAGGTATACAATTTGTTTGCCACCATTAAGGTGAATATTAATTTTGACAGTTCATTCTTGACAGTAATGGCCTACTCACGTGTTATGTGAAAACCTTTAACACAAGTCAATCTGCGTTTTGGTAGAACACAAGATAATATTGGTACAAGTGATTGTACGAAATAATCCAACAAAATTAGTCGTGCGTTAGATTTTGAATTTCAAAGATCAACACTAACCAATATTTTGCATAAGGATTTAGATCTTTTCTCGTATAAAAATCAATTAACAAAGGAGCTGCTACCAAGAGATCATTGCGGCGCCGTATAACATGATGTGACGAAACGAACCGGCTCTGTGAAGTAGAAAACCACAAATAATTCATAAATCACCTTTGAAAGTGATAGTATAGTGTGGGATTTGGATTGGAACTCATTGTATTATTTTACCAGTATCCGAATGGTTCAACTATTACAGTCACTGGCGAATGATACGATTAGGGGCGTTTTAAAGCTAGAATTGCATGCCAATAGTTTGGTGCGCGTATGGTTACAACAGGACGGTGCCACATGTCATACTGCTTGACCACCTATGGAATTGTTATGAGAAATGTTTCCGGGCTGTTAATCTCGAAATCTGGTGACTATCTGAAATCCATATACTGTGCCCAGTGCCCACCCACTATCGGAAAAACTGTTAGTAACACTTATTAAATATGATTGTTTCATTGGCATTTATCGGTTGGGTTTTCCTGTCGTCCTGTTACAGCACGACAATTAAGATCCAAAAATGCTAAACAAATTCCGGTTGTCAGGATCACCTTTGCTGCAACAGTTTTGTTTTAGAGCGACGATGCTCATCAAACTTATAAATCTTCTTAGAGATACGAAACATCTCGATGACGTATTTTACGAATAGAAACCTCCCTAAAACGAATCTAAGATATACAAACACATAACCTAGACCTTATACATGATATATGATCAATTAAATATGTTTAATGAAAGCTAACAGTACTTAGTGAAAAAAATTGTTACTGGATAAGTCCGATGAAGTCCCTATTGACAGTTAAGATTGGTACTTCAGAATACTTTAACCAATAATAATCAATGCGATGAACGTCGTTAGAGTCAATGGTCGCGTAGATGCGGTCAAAAGAGAAGCTGGTTCAAATCCGATTGGAGGCTATACCTTTTTTTTCCTTTATCTCCATTCTTACGAGCACAGGGCGTCTACTAGACTGGACGATTGAACTCTATTTGGGGCTATTCTCTTTAATTTCCCTCATGTTTTCCCAAGATGTTCCAAGTCACTGCTGGCCTTTCAACTTTCCTTTTTCCTTGAGGATTCCATTCCAGCCACATCTTGATTATGTCGTTTGGTGTCTCTCTCAGCGTGTGTCCTATATCAATCTCCATTTCCGCTTCCTGATCTCTTTCTCAATGTCCACTTGGTTTGTTTATCGTAGTAATTCTTGATTTGTGATCGTATTTGGCCAGAAGCATTTTATCAATCGCCTAAGGTATTTATTCGCAAACCCTTAGAGTCTGCGTATGTTTCCACGTTTCACATCCATACAGCAGTACAGTTTTTACACAGGCATGGAACATTCGAATCGTTTCTTGACAGCTTTTTCCTGGTCTGAAACCAGCTTGCTCGTTTCTTATGTATTGGTTCACAGTTGGTGAGATTCGTTCTAGGATGACCATTATGCTAATACTTTCATTGTACTGTTGAGCAGGGAGATACCTCGCCAGTTTTGGCATTCTCTTAAGTCGCCTTTCAATAAGGTCGTTATGGTTAAGACCTCTTTTCATTCTTGCGGAATTCTTCCAGTATTCCACACTGATACTAATAGTGATGTTAGTGCTTCTGCCGTTGTAAATGCGTCTTCATTGAGTAGTTCAGCTGGTATGTTGTCGGTTCCAGCGGCTTTGTTATTTTTCAGCTTCATTATGGCACTTGTAACTTTCTGATTCGTTGGTGGATGGGTATTTATGGTTTCGTTATAGTTTCCATCTGGAGGCTCCTCAATTGGTACGCTATTTAGCTGTTGGTCGTATGTAGTTAGTATTTGTCCATGTGAATCCTTTATCGGTGGTACATTTGTAAATTTTCTGGTGACTCAATTTCCTTCCACGTTTTATCTCTAATCCACGGTTTTCGTGATAGCCAAGCTCTCTTGTAGCAGTTTTTACGTATAGACGTTTTCTATTTCTTCCCATTTTGGATCCAGAGTGCTAATTTCGTTATTCGGTATAGATTGATTTGGAGCGTTTCATTGAAGATATTTCTTGTGTCTGTATTTCTCAATCTATCTATGTTGAATTTCCTTCCGATTGGTCTTGGTAGTTTTCACAGCGGCTGGTTTGATAATTTTTCAGTTTCCATTTCGTTTCCGGGTACGATAGCCAATGGTCGATATTTTTTGTGTTTGCCGATTTAAATTATTATTACCTCTTCTAGAATTGGTTTCTGTAATAATTTTTGATTTCGTATTAATGAATGATTGGTCCAATGAATCCAAGCCAGTTTCCAGCAGTCCTTATTCAATTCTGCGTTTTTACATCTGTGATGTTCCCAAGCGGCCACCCAAATTTGTTTGTATTAACCTAAGCAATGGTTGTCAACGAGCCAATGTGAATTCAGCGATTGACTTGAAATTAGTTGTATACATTTACGTCATTACGTCATGACGCATGGTAAGTTCTCGAAATCTCTTACACTGAAATTTACGGTCCACTATACTGACTGTTGCAGCAGAATGGTAAGAACGAGACTCTAACCAATTTGTATTTAAACTGTGCTAAATCGCCGTATTGGACCCAGGCCGTATCTTAACCGGTGATGTGATAAAGAGATAATTGTGAATAGCACTAGAAGTTTGATCGACACCTAACAATACTTAGATTTATAGCATGGTACAGATCAGAAAAATATCACGCCATTGTCGATCACCATTTGTTGAATAGACGTGTTAACATAAAGACTTACAACCCAATCCAAAGTGACAGTTAGAACATATTTTAAAGAACGGTCCAGGGTATTAATAGCAAATGAATCGTCCAAAATGGTTTCGGCCTTATGGTTTCGTATTCCTTTCCACTTGTCGACCACTTGTCTTAGCCGGTGTTTACCCTCGATGTTTATTTGATTCAATTATTCCGATTACTTATACATTTGACACATTTCACGTGACTTCATCTCTTGCACTTGATTTTTAGTATCATCGTACAGCACATTGTAGGTATAGTCGCGCCACAGAATGCTTCTGCACATAATCACTTTTTATGCCATCCAGTGATATTGAACGACTAGAAGTGAACTGAGACCGCGTCGTGAGAAAATTTTTTACCCAATAAGCTACAACTACTTATTCGTCCACTCTACCTTGTATAATACCTTTTTTGTGTTATTCGTCACTCAGGCTCAATTGGCATTCTTCACTCAGGCTCAATGTGACATCTCACTTTTTACTTGACGTTCCGGCAATAGGTAAGATTACATATAGGTCCGATTACATATAAACAATCTGCAGCATAGCTTCATGCCAGTTTCACTGCGCGAACTGCGGGCGGTCATTCATTCATTGAGCTTACTCTCAAGGTTTATATTCGAGCCCAAGAGGGGAGACGATTATACACTCTCCTATGCGACTCACTACGATACCTTACTTAATGAACTGTGATTCAAATCTCCCTTATAGTCATTTAAAATATTCCTGTAAATATTGTGTTGCGAGCTTCATACTTTAGCCTGATGTATAATTGTACCCATTCCAGATCGGTTCATCGTATGAAGTTCTGATACTACTTACGACTAACATTCAGATCCATTTTACTTTCATGTGTAACCAAGATTGTATTTTCATATCACCTTTGTACAATCAAACTATACCAAGACAGCGATTCAATACTCATCAAACCAGTAATATATATATAGTAACGATTCTATCTTACATTTTGAAGTTACCTTTTGTAATCAGATCGGATTTAATTATAGAATTCTCTGAAGAAAGTTTAGACTGCTGGACCAACCGCAGCTATGAGCTTTGTCTTATCCGGCTAAACCTGGGTCCTGCTTATCTCGAAACACCTCAACTACTTCTAATCCGAGCCACAGCGCCACTCAACGCAATCCATCTGGCTTCATTTACTAACTGCAATCACACCAATAATCCAAGAAGTATGGAATTCCAATTAAGATGGGTTAATGCTAAAATTGCCGATGTATGTCTCTCCTCAACACGACAATCCAGATACAGCAATGATCATCGTTGACAGAATCTCACCTATACGACCAATGGAAATACAATAAATGTATCGTTATGCTGAAACCGAGTTGAATATAACGGCAAACTAAGTGAAAAATACTATAATGCTCAAGAAGTAAGGCAGGGATGCGTACACTCACCAATTCTGTTCCTTATCGTATTGGATAATGTATTGTGGAATATGATGTCACGTCTCCAAATGGCATAGGTTCGGTTAGGTTAGGTTGAGTGGCTGCTACAGCACACTTAGACCGGCAATGGTCCGTTGTGATACCACAGAATCTTACTCCCCGTTTACCCCTATGAGAACCAGTTAGAGCTGCTTACGTAGCGTAATAAGTCTCGCACATTACAGTTTTCGAGATCGGAAAGGCAGTCCATTAAAAACTTACCCAAATATTCATGTCTTTTGTGTGCCAAAGCCGGGCACGAGCATATGAGGTGAACTACCATCTCTTCCTCCTCCTCGTACTTACAGCTTCTGCAAAAGTCATTTACTTCCAGACCCAGCCTCCTCGCATGTTCTCCAAGAAGGCAGTGCCTGTGAGTATCCTCACGATCGTTTTAAGTTCACGTCTTCGTAGTCTTTGAGCGTTTCAAGTTCAGCTTTGGCCAGACTTGTCTTGCCACTCTACATGAGAGGGTGTTCGTCCACCTATTGTTCGCAGAGACGAGTTTCATTTAAAGACGAGCGGCAACCCAACGCCACTCTATACGTCAGAGAAACAGAAACCAGCGACTTGATTGCCGCCTGACTGTCCACATAAATTGCGATATCAGTCGAGGATACCACATTATGTTTCAACCATTTCAGGACCTCTTCAATCGCTATCACCTCTGCCTGGTACACACTGCTGTGATCAGGGAGACGAACTGCTATATCTACCTCTAGTTTATCACAGAAGACTCCAGCTCCTACCGTGTAGCTTGGAGTCATTTAGCTCCATGCATGGAGCAATGCTTCCATTTCAGCTGCCAACCCGCTCCTCCAGGATTCCCTTGAGGGGCATGTGGTTCCGAACCTTTTCTCGAAGCACAGAGTCGGTGTAACATAGTCTAGATTCGCCAGTTCCTTCCTCAGCGATCTGACTATCGTCGAGTGTCCTATTTGAAGACATTTCCACTGAGATATGGCTGATAGTCGAGTGGCCGTAATCGCCGCCATCTTCTTACCATAAATGTCCACGGGGAGAAGGTGAAACAAGACCTCTAGGGCACTTGCAGGTGTTGTCCTCAGTGCCCCGCTTATAAGCATGCAGGCCGTT
This sequence comes from Tipula lateralis, assembly GCA_963932295.1. Lineage (NCBI taxonomy): Eukaryota > Metazoa > Arthropoda > Insecta > Diptera > Tipulidae > Tipula > Tipula lateralis. The sequence continues at coordinate 74,199,432 of OZ010737.1, forward strand.
CTTTGGACCTTCTCAATCCTTTTCCTGTAAGTGACTTTATCAAGAGCTGGCCACCACACGCTCACCCCATACATAAGTACAGGTCTTAGTACGGACTTGTATAGCCAGTGTACTATCTCCGGCGTCAGGCTCCATCTCTTTCCGATGGCGTTCCTACACGAGTACAAAGCTATATTGGCCTTGTTTACTCTTTCCAGAATGTTGGGCTTCCAGCTAATGGCTTCCAGCTAATGCTCCTAATGGCATACAACAATAACAGGTATAAACTAAATAATCTGGACTACGAAGATATGCCTGCCCACACACAAATAGTCAGAACAAAATACAACAGCTATCAGATTTAGCTGCTTGGTCTCAAGTTAAACATCAGAAAATCCAAGACGATGAGACTCAATACAAATAAAACGACACCGATGCACAACAACAATGTATACAAATTTAAAACAGGTGGGACAGAGGAACAAAGCCAGGCATGCTTTCAAGATGTTACATATAGTCTGGAATTCTTCTGCCAAGATACGAAATCAGTGCTATTGTATAAGTGTGAGACATGGAAACACATACAAAAAAAATGAGAAAGAAAGATCGATATTACAGACACCTTAACAAATTCCTGCGGTTAATTCCGAAATTTTTCTGGCCATAGGGTTAGGCTCCACGCAATCAGCATAGAAAATCAAATTCAGACATAGAGACAGAAATAAAGAGACGAAAGTGGAAAGGATGGTCCATACACAGGCCAAATCACCAAATGATATAACGAGAATGCCATTAGACTGGAATCCGCAAGGAAAAAGGACAGTAATAAGATCGACGACAACAATGACTTAGAAGAGAACAATGCTAGCCGAAGCGAAACAACTTGGTGAATCATGGCAAGAGATAGCAGCTCAAGCCTCCAATACAATAAAATACTCCAGCCTTGTCGACACCCTTTGCTCCTAAAATTTGAGATACAGCAAACAACAAACAATTGAAATTTATGACTTGGTGTCAATCTATAAATTTCATGTTCCTGACTACTACCCCTGACTCACAGAGATTAATGGAAGCAGAATGTATACAATCATTTTATATGATATTTATTATCCACTTTAATAGTTTTTATGACTCGGTTGTTAAGTGTTTATTTCCAAATATCTGTTGAGTGGATTGTTGTAAAACAATGGGCAGGAGAACAATGATAGTATATATGATACGACACGAATGGAAGACGGCAGCATCTTTTGTTATAACTTTTATTTCTTCAATTTATTTTTAGTGGTGGTCTTGAGTATCTGTTTCAAAAGCTTATTTATTTTTTGTGTCTTTAAATTTTTTTTAAAGCTGATGAATTAAGAACAATCTGTTTGGTTTAACTGCCAGTATACAGTCTCAGTTTAATCAAAGCCTGTAACGTCACTCCAGACATAAACCAGTAAATGTACACTATTGTTGCATTAGAACCTGAATGGTAATCGATATCTTAATTGCCAGACGTGCCATGTGATTAAGGTGCGGATGGGTTTTCTATTAAGTGGTTTAGACAGACATCACATGTGTCGGGTTTTTAACGACTAAACCCTAAAGAATATGGGACTATATGGGACCATATGGGACTATCGCTATAGGTTTTACTTCACGAGACATGCTCATTTCAACCCATCTCAACTCCTTCCCAAGCCGAGATACAACGCCGCTAACCATATTCCATCTATACCTTATGATTCCGCAGCATCAAACCAATAACGTTGTTTGGTGTTGGATGATTGCCAGATGCACCAATATTTTTTCTCAAAGAACCCATTTTCCGCGGTTTCTATGCTTGTTTGCACAAAGGGTAGTCGGGTGACTCTTCTTCCTTTTTTGAATAGGTTTATTCTAGATTGACGGGAAGTATTTCCTAAAACAAACAAAAAATTTAGGAAAATTTTTAGGATATACTTCACGTATGTGCGTAGGAATGTGAAGTTTTTCCTAATCCTAATTAAATACGAATGTGTTAGTGTAAATAATATTTAAAATCGATATTAAACGATATGTTTCGTTTAATATGGATTTTAAATATTATGTAATAATTTATTTATTCATTATTACGATTTGAGTAAAATAAATCAAATATGTTAATTATTGTTTTTAAATCTTTGCCTTCTAATTTTCATAGATATGTATCGAACTTAATAATAACGCAAGTTAAGTGATTGACAGTGTGATTCGAAGCATTCAGTACAGAATTATGTTAAATTTAACTGTCCCAAGATTCCTCGTGTACATTTTGTATAAGTCAAGATCTATGCTCTATAGAAAAGTAATTTAAATGTTTTAAAACATATAGTTTTAGGCACTTAGGAAAATTAAGGAAATCTTTCAAGTTACTGTACAGAATTTGTTGAAGTCGGCTTTTTCGAATTTTCCTGTTATTCTTAAACGATGGACATTCTGAGGAAAAACATCACTTTGAGAAAAACCATTTGTTAAGGAATATAATTAATACATTTTAGTATTGAAATACTCGTATAAGTAAATAATTTTCCTAACTAGGGATGTATGTCAGTAAATATATACAGTATCGAATTACATTATGCCGTGTTTTCGTCCATTCCCTTAGGGATTCTGATAGAGTGGCAGTGACAAATTGCAATTATGCGACTCTCTATCTCACCATCGTTCTTTAGCTATCATACCCACAAATGAAGTTTAAATACCGCATGTGGTCCTTCATTTATCTCGATTCATAACTCGAGATTTTCAGTAGTGACATTACAAGTATACGAAGGTATAGTTCGACTTCGTCACGCAAACGCTGTCGGGATCTTCCTGTATGACGTACAGCGGCTAGAATCCATTCAGAAGAAGTTCCGAAATATTTCCATTTGAGACAAAACTCGGTCAATTCCTAATCGATTATGATGGGACTAGGCATGTCGGATAGAAGTTGAAATTTAAAATGGTTTTTCAAAAATGCTCTAGAATATGACCACCTGGGATTGAACTCGCCCATTTCTTAATCGATTATAATAGAAGTGGATATGTTGGATGGAAATTGGATTATAAAATGATATTTGAAAAAGCTCTGGAATAACCCCATCTGGGACGGAACTCGGCCATTTCTTAACCGATTTTGATAGAATTGAATATGTTCGATGGAAATGAGATTGGAAAATGTTTTTTGGGCAAAGTTCTGAAATATGGCCACCTGGGACAGAATTCGAATATTTTTAATCCGATTATGATGGAATTGAGTATGTTGGATGGAAAAAGGATATAATAAATCAATTATGATCCCCTGTCTGTGTGCAGAATTCAAGGAACGACCCCTCTTCCATGTTAAAACCATAGACTGGCATGAAGCACCACAGATGGTTCTATATAACCATAAGTCTTCGATTTGGCTACTGCAAAACGTAGCAAGTCAACAGCGAACTGCTAAAGAGTTGGGCGTGCGTCGGTTCCAGGATCGACTGCAAAGATTGTAAACAAATAAACATTTTTCACGGTTAATCTTCAGAAATTCGAAAATTTAATTATTAATGCAAAAAAGTCAATACATATACGTATAGTTTATTTTCTCATAATATGCATAATATGTTTTTGTTGAAAAACAGTTTTTGACAAAAAAACGTCGTTACCGGGTAAATTCGTTAGCATAGGTCTAGACCTACTCAAAAATGTTTGTCGCTATAGTCCCGCCGTTTAGTATAATCGGAAAACTCGGAAAAACCAATTTTTTTAAATACATGTTTTTTTGTTAAAATATTATTATTCCGTTATCTTGATAAATTGTGATAATTTTTCCAATGTGCAGTTGTCAAAAATTTTCCAATGGAATAACAATTATCCGTTTTTATGTAGTTTTCGAATTTGTTTTGTATTACGTATTTTCAAATACATATATACATTTTTATTATTGTTTTTGTTTTTAGGAATAACTTTTTTTTTTAGGAAATACTTCACAACCGTTATTCTAGATCATCCGTGACATCCAATCATTGCCTTTGGTCGAATTATTGATGTCCATTTGTTTCTTTCATGAAATCATGGTCTCACTCCTTACTATCCAACGAATCCCTTCTTTTGTTCTGTGACCTCTTCTTAGATAAAATAGTTGACGTTTCTTAGTCGTTGACGTCTCTGAATGCGCATGCAACTCCGAATGCACTTAATTTTTGAACAGACTCTAATTATTTCCTTTACTTCGTCTGATACACTGCATTAGTCCAAATTGGGGTGCCATACATCAGAGTGGATCTAACTACGCTAGCTAGCAGAGCTCTTCTGCTTTGTCGAGCTCCTATCGTATTGAACATTAGCCATGCCAACGCTGCGTTCATTCTGTTTGCTCTTTCGCTGCAGGGGTAATGAGATGTGTCTTATATATCAGTCTAGTATCGATCATTACCCCTAGGTATCTAACCGCAGGTTGGGTTACTATGTTTTGGGCATAAATCGCTAACGATTAGGTCTTCAAAGTTGTTCTGCCAAGTAAGGTTATTAGGACTGCTTCTGTCTTTTGTTTTGCTAGCTCCAAGCCAGCAGAAGTTAACCATTCTTGAATGCGTCATATCGTTCAGTTATAAATGTCCACGATCTAGTCTCTAGGTTTTGCTACTACTACTACGGCAATATCATCAGCAAAGTTAACCAGTTGAGCTTCAAATGGTAAGCGGATTCGAAGCCTACTATCATACATCACATTACAGAGCGTATGACCTAGACTTCTCTGGAACACCAACAGTTATCACACATGTTTTCGTCCGATATTACCGATATTACCGGTTCACAATTCCAATTAGCCGTAATGAACGCATTCTTCACGTCTAGCGTTACTACTGCACAGTATTTCGTGCTTTCACACAACCATCTTGAAAGACATCGTGTGTTGTGCCGAATCTACTACACATTTAATCGCATCCACCGTCGAACTCGTCATTCTCAAACAATTTTGGTGTTCTACCATGTCGCTTGTCCGTACAATAATGTCTCCGTCGTAACATTGTTAGGATCTGGATCTTCGTTGGTCCTCACTCTGGAACATGCGGGAAAGGAGGAGCATCATTCTGGTTGTTGAGGAATTAGATGGTTCGCTATAGTACACTACATCATCAGAGAAAACTTCTTACTTTCTGCATCTCTTATTTGTATAGTCTTTGATTGGTGGCACTCTTCAGTTCTGATCGACCGTCATTACCCGCATTTGCTGCAGAGAAGCATTTCCCACATCACGGACTCGTATTTTCTTCGAACTTAAAACAAATACTAGCTCGTTACTCCGAAATATCGTCGTTTCACCAAAAGACAGGCTTCCTACATTATCCAATATTTTTTACAATTCATTGGTGCATCCCAAGCTCTTGTAATATATACTCGTAGCTCATGAGTTGAGTGACTTTATCATTTCCTGTTCTGCACAGTCAACTTCCTCCATCATAAGATGAAAGATGTTCTCGTGAAACGCTTTAGACTTCTAAACCATTGACTCTCTTTTGTATCTAGGTTGGTTCTTGCTTTTTTCTAGTAGTTCGTTCAAACCAGCTCGGTAGACTCTGTGTGTATATAGGTAGCACACTCTCCAAATTATTTCGGACAGACAGTTGCTCATAACGTGAGGTCAATTATTGACTTCACGTTTATGAACAATTGACTGTCCTTCTACCGATGTCAGAGCCTTTAACAAAGCGGTACATCTGATATTTGTCTTACGGTTCCCTATTTCGACAGCCCGTGTAGAGGTTTCGGAGTTGTTTCTTTAATTCTTCAAGAAAGTTTTAAAACTCCTCAATCAGTGCACTTAGATGAGTGTAACAAACGTATAAATATGAATATCGGTGACCTTTGGTCTGAAATAGCCGGGATCAGTAGGACTATATCAATTAACTGTAACGAGTGATTTCTACAAATCAGTACAGTAGTCCGCTTCGATAAATCTAATACCCATGTCCTTTTATCGTTGCAAGAGCCGCTTCAACTTCCCGTACTGACTGTGGCAAAAACTCCTAAGCAACTTGACAGTAATAAAGATTGATTTGAACGACCTTCATTTTCTGTGCTTGATTATCAGTGCCTCCTGGTATACTCGATACATAGGATACATTTACCTCGTGGCTTTCTTCACAATGTCTTATGGAAAGTTTTGATCTGTCAACTGTGCTTTTACAATTTAGGGCGCGATGATCGAAGGAATGACTCCTATAATATGTGGTCGGCTCCAGTTTCTCCCGGTTTAAGCAAGCAATCCATCCGATTTATACTTTCTCCATTTCAATCAATTTTTCAGTCAGTTTGGAACAATAATTACTGGTGTCTGCGTTCTTCGTTAAGCGTTTGGTCAATTATGAATTCCTATAGAAAGCGATACTCTCATCAATGTCCTTGATTATCAACAACGCCTTCTGAACAATTTTTATCTTTTATCTGAATTTGGTACTTATACCATGTATCAATGACTGCGGTCGAGGAGTACCTATACAATTGGATGGTTCAACATTTGTGCGTACAACTTCCATCGTTGGTTAAATTCAACCAAACGACAAATTGAAAATCAAACGACCACTCTTCCTATCGCAGTTACAAATCAGGCAAATTCGAATGATTTTGCCAATCATTTCCGTCACCAAAATCGCTTTTTCGATTTACTGTCAAAGTTTGAACACATATCGACGTCAAAACTACATACAGTATTTGATCTTCAATTGAATAAACAACAGAGCAATATTCTGTAGAAATTTTATATGCCGACAAAATATATGCCGACAGTCAAAATCTGTTAACTTAACACATGTAGGTATAACCAATACGTCATCGTATGGGATGTCATTCTTTGTTATTAAAAATTATTTCCTTCCGGATTTTTTGAGGGATGTTGTGTGAATTTTATATTGACATATAAATACTTGTATAATGAACTGGCGTTGGCCACATATGCATGTAGGTATTAACAGAATAATAGTCGAACATTTACGACGGTGATTGTCTATGCAATTCAAAACTGTTAAGTCCCATATGGAAACGATTATACCTTCTGTACATACTTGCTATTACTGGTTCTAAAGCAACTCTAATAATCTGTATAATCTGAGTTTGGTTGAACATTTGGAATGATCAACATATAGTGTCTAGGCATTCGGCCACAATTTTTCGTTTTTTTCTATATACCATCCGTTAGTGGTATTGTAAGCAGTTTGGCAGATGTAGGCGTTTACACATTCTAAATTTGACAGTTCTTCGGTAAACTTAGCACAATCAATAGTGGAATAAGTCTGTGATCATTAGCATCAAGAATCGAAGTCTGCACATTTATCTACAGCCTTTTCATTTACCGCCCAAAACTAGAAGCCATGGTTATGGTAGGCGATGTGTTGCCATTAGTGAATTATAAATAAAAAAAATTCTTCGAATACTGTATTAACATTTGAGGACGTCAATTTTCCAAATGCCAACTCTAAATTCAACCAGGAAGTGAATTATTATATAAAGTGGTTGACCAATCAAATGTGTTGATGTCCAAGATTTGTGAGTCACTTAACCATCCTTACACATCTAGAGGATTGCATAAAGATGTTTTACAGTTTTTTTTGTTATTCTATAAGTGAAGAGGAAACACTTTTATAATGATACCAGTTTATTCCTTTTTTCCTCTGTGGGTCCTTAATCCCAGGTGTTGGTGCTTTAACCGTTTCAAAATATCCGAAGGTTATCATTTTAAACAACTCACCTCCCTCCCTCCCCCAAACTGGAGAGCACTTTGGATCAGTAAGAAATGATAATAATAATGTAAGAAATAATGTGCCGACTGCATTTCACACAACCATATAGAAACATGCACGACATTTAATAAGTCACATCAATTGCTATACACCTACATACAATAAAGATGCAAAGAAACAAGTCTCAGCTAATGTAATCGATGGAAATACTTCGACCGTGCTGTCAACAGCCTACTAGTAACAAAACCCACAGTTAACAATAGGACGACTCTACTAAGATCCCAAGTATGCTTAATGACAAACGGATAAGCACGACCTAAATAGGTGGTATATGGCCACATTAACGTCCAAAAACACTGGTTCTTCCAAAGTGAGAATGTCTTCAAAAGGGACAGATGCAATCATCATCTTACCATTCTACATCATCATCAAAATGGAATGAACACATTTTCGCATTGACCAAATCAACTTCACGTAAACTCGGGTTCCTCAGTAGATGCAGAAGGTTTTTAAGATCTGATCAGGTTTTCCAGATATATAAAATCTTTATTAGACCGTGTATAGAATAATTCTGTCAGGTTTGGGGTGGAGCATTACTCTCATTTTGCTGGATAGAGTTCAGTGGCGTGCCATCCGAATATATACGAAGCTTCAAACTTACGAAAGTTCTAGACAGATCAACAGCACCGCAGATATGTTGCAGAACTCTGCGTGTTCTATAGATTAATAAATGGTAAAGGTTCTGCAGAATTAAAGCAAAAAATAGCACCATTTGTTACACCAGGACGGGTAACACGAGGAACGGTTAATGCGCATAAGTTTACGGTGAAGTTCCCGGAGTCTCGAACTGAAGATGCAAAGCGCCAGTTTATTTGTCAAACAGTTACAAGGAGAGCTAGGGCAGTCTAAAAGTCAGTCCTGCACCCAATCAAGCGTAATTTAAAAAAAAAATGTCACGTTGTGTTAGACGCTTTACTGAAGTCAACATCGGGATTAAGTTTGAATGATACTCTACCAATCAAAAGTGGAGAAAACACATAATCGGACCCAGCATAATCAAATTGTATAAACACAAGGAGAATCCGATCAAATTTTCGCTGCCTATAATAGATTTAGTGACCCTTTAATCGCAATTGGCTCGTATATTTCTATAAAATTAATGAAAGTGTGACATTGTAAGCGAAATATAATCAGTGAGTAAAAAAGTTAAAGTTAAGTTGATGTGGCTGCTATCGCACACTTAGACCATATTTGATCCGTTGTGATACCACTCTATACGGCTATAGGTCCGAGTCTTTCCGTAGAGCCATCTGCGCATTGCATAGCTCCATGTCAGTCCTATAGTACTGACATGGAAGATGGGTCGGCCCAAGGATTCTAAATACGACAGAGGATCCAGATTATGTTTATTTTTCACCACCGATCGCACCGCCCAAACGATCGAAGGTGAAAAACCCATTTTGCATCCTGCCTCGAATCGGATTCGAACCCGGTACCTCCCGCTCCAACTGCCGCAGCTTTAACCACTGCGCCACCTGGGCGGTTAATCAGTGAGTAGGAACAAACCAAAAGTCATTCAGTGTATAGCAATAAAGTGTGGTAAATCATTATGTTTAAGGTAGTTATTGTTGCGGGATAGCTCGATATTCACAAACGACGAATTGTTACAGGATCTAACATTGTAATTAGCTTTGCCACATATTAATGCTCGAGCATTTAGTTATTGAATGTCGAGAGCAAATACCAGCTCAAGTAAAATCATCGTCAGTCAAAGAGATTGGCGATATCCCTAGACGACCCTCGTAGACTAGCAAATGTTGGATTTATTTGAAATCAAAGGCGTGAATTAACAATTAACGAGTACTATTTCATTACTTCATGATAAACACAAGACACCTAGAATACCACAACAGTAATCAGAGTTTGTAGTAAGCGACTAAATCTGATTCGACCGCTAGGCTGACGCCCACATCTGTACAAAAACTTATAGTGTCAAAAATGTCAACCAAACCAATCTAATGAACTTTGCATGACGTTAGATTAATGATTGGTGAATTTAATGCTAGAACTGGCAGAAATCAGACAGTCTTATCAAAACGTGCAAATTACAAAACTTCAATAACAAAAAATAATAAGTCCGAAATTGTGCCAACTTTGGGTAAAATTGCTGTCTTCATCGAAAATACTGTGTATTATTTCTGTTCTGTGGCAATTCCCTTTCTTGTAAATCAAAAATTCTGTGATATTTTGCTGAGTATCGATTTTCGATAATTCTTTATAAATTTCCTTGTAACGACCATAAAAGAATTCAATTCCGACTAAAATTTGGTGGATCTTTCAGTCATCGGATCATTCAGCATGAAATGATTTTCTAATTTATTTGTTTATTGAATACCTTCCAAAATGATTCTAGCAGATAAAGTTACAGGTTCATCTTTGTTGCTGCTGGTGTTTACATCGACTGTTTATTGTGCTATTTCTAGCAACTCCTCCTCATTAAGCACTTTATCGGCAATTACTTCATATATTTCTTGAATAGTGAGGTTGAAAAATCCCTCATCGCCAACTACTCGTGCCAAGCTGATTATTTCGGTGAACACTTCACCGGTCACATTTACTGCAGCAATGTCTACACTTTAAGTGCAATCGGGCCACACGTTCTTCCAGCAACCATTCAAAAAAAAGACCTTATTTCAAACACGGACAAAACTGCATGTTTTATACAGTCCAGGATTGTAAATTTTTTCAACACATAAACAACAGATGGCGATTCATCTTCATCCATTTTACTTAAAATATATTTAAATGACGAGTGGCTGCAGAATAGAAGTTGTATAGGGTGGCAAGAAAACGACTTTTACATTAGGATGTTCCGAAAAAAGCTTGTGACCTGGTGCATTATCGATCAACAACAGAACCTTAAATGGCATATCTTTATCCTTCAAATACTTTTGACCCCTGGAATAAAACATCTTTTGAACCATTCATTGAATATTGATGCTATAACCTAGGCTTTCATATTTGTTATCCAATGAACTGGAAACTTCCTTATATTGACACCTTTTATAATGCTCATGGTGGGGTGACTGATTAACTATGAGAGCTTTTAAAATACGATTTTCTGAAGCATTGCTGGAAAACAAAAACGAAATGCGATCTTTTGCGACCTTGAAACCACTTGCACTCTTCTCCGTTCTAGCTACTTGGCATTTTCTTTCAAAAACGGCCAGTTTCGTCGGCGTTAAAAATTGATCAGGCGTTTTCTTCGATTATTTTTGCAAAGTGTAGATGGATATTCCGAACCCGCTGCAGTATCCACCGATGTTATACTTTCTCTATTTCTCTATATTTTTTTTCGTGCAAAAAAAATACCGTGTAAAAAGAGGTTTGGTCATACAAGTTACTGTCGTACATTATCTTTGGAAAAGCTACTCCTCTGGCAGAGGAAATTATCAGTGACTACCAAGGAGGATCCCGTCGAAATCGGTCAGTCACTGATCAAGTTTTTTCGGTATGGGTGATTCTTTTCAAGCACTACGAAACGTCTTGCGATATACTCCAGATATTTCTGGATTTCAATCAAGCCTATGATCGATCAATCGAGAGAGACTATATGGTATACGCTTGATTATTTAGGAATACCAAAAAAAAGGCCATCTGTGTTAAATGAAAGTAACGCAGTCACAATGCTGTGTTAACGTTGAGAAGAGTCTATCGAGAAGGGAACTTTTGCAATTATCTCTGGTGTTCGAAAAGGTGGTGCGATGTCCCCGATGCTTTTTAATATTGATGCATAAAATTAATGAGTCCAAACCCAAATATCTGATCTCTGGTTTTCGAGACCAAGTCGCAATTGATAGGCTGATCAAAAAATCAAAAAATAACGGATAGGCTGAAATTGTACAGAGTGTTGATCAGACCCGTTGTCATGTATGTATGTGAGAGTTGGATCTTCTTGCATTCGAAAAAAAAAAAAGGCCCAAAACGCGACGTTGATGACACATACCAAATTCGAGATCAGGAATAATTACTAATATCGCTCATAAAATTAAAGGACAGCGAGTATTGTTGCTCGGTCAAGTTCTGCGTTCTAATTTGGACCGATACACCGATCTTGAAAAAAAACCGTCTATATAGGTAGGTGAAGAGATCACTGTCGGCGACGATGGCTCCATGGTGTAGAAGGCTATCTGACATTAACTAACTGACAACACGGTATGAGCCAAAAATAACCTGTGTAAACCAGACCTTAACTGCTGAGCAAAACACATTACTCTAGCTAAGAGATTGTCAATAACACCTAAGACACCATAAAGGTTGAGTACAATCGAAGCACTGATTTCGCATCCACACAGACTTTTATGATGTATATATTGTTTCTTGAATAGTTATGAGGCAGTTGTCACCTTTTTTTTAAGTTTCTGTCAGAGCTTCATCATCCAACGCGCGATCCTTCAAGTAAAGATCTAGGAATTCCGTCAGGTCCGGTGGACTTTTTGTCTTCACGTTCCTGAAGACAATTTCCTCCGAGATGTTGCCAGGATTCATTTTGGAACCACAATACGGAATTGACGGAGGCGTAACTCCATCGGGGACAATTTAGGTTGAGTTCGAAGTGAAGACGCTTGCCAGTAAGTGGGCCTGCAAATATGGATTCACCACCGGAACACCATCTACCCATTTCAGTGCTGAAATAGATGTTTTATAAATATTGGCAACCGGTGCGACCAACTGATCGGAGATTTTCAACTCGGAAGCCTTAGCGGCTTCCTTGGTGTCGGCTCCTTTCGCTTCCTTAGCACAGATTTTTTACACATGTCACGTGTGGCGTATGTTATACGCTTATAATTCTTGTAAGCGGAAATATTTTATCTGTCTGCTTTGGCGGCCTCTTTTGAAAAAAATTTAAAATTAGGAGTGGAATTGTTACTCGTTAAAATGCCATAGACGCCTTGGCTGCTTTTTAAATTCTGGTGGTGTTTCGCGGAATTGTTGTTAGACAAAGATCCAGAATATGACTGCTTGCAGAATTTTGACATTCAAACGTGGAATCACTTACAATCTGCGTAAGGTCATGCGAAACAGTCTGAGGCCTAGCACAGTTCGTATTTTGGTGATTCCATTACATTTGTCTGGCAAAACTTCGAAGAAATTCTGGGTAGTATAGTTATAGTTAGTAATATAGTTGTTATATCAAGATGTCCCAATGCACCTGATTGGTTTTGAATGCATAAAATTATTTTAATATTTAGGGTTCAAAGGACATAATGATGTCCTTAAATATACATAAATCATTGTGCTTTCTACAAAATATCACATTTTATTTCTTCTTTGGTACGAATGCAAATGTATACTAAATAGATTAAAAACTATTTTTTTAGACTTGAAAGCACAAAACCCACCAAAGCACTGTACGAGCATAGTGAATACACAAAATTGGAAAAAATTAATTGAAAAACTTTTATCTTTCGGTTTCTTTTTTGTGGCAATCTTAAAATTCTTCCTCCTTGTTATTTTGCTAGGGTGCACAAACACACACACACATATACACCCGTATAATACAAGCACACAAAAGGATGAAAAAAAAATTGATTTAAGTTTTTCCATGTCAATGATTTTGAATTGGAAAGGATTCTCTTATCTCGAGTATATGACTCTTGAAGATACAGAATTGCTCTTTGGGATTTAGTTTTTTCATCATGTCTGTCGTTTTAATCAAGAGGTGGAAGTGGCCGTCCGTATAGGTGATAAGGGAAACATACTTTGTTATGTAAGAAAATCAAGATAACTTCAAATAGACTTTATTGTTTAGTAAAATGTGAACACAATGAGCTTGTTAAAGCTCGCAATCAAAGTCGGTCTTTTTGTGACGTTGCTATATAGACGAATCGGGGTATTTATGCTATTGTTCCTAAATATTTGCAGGTTTCATAGTTTAATTCCTATATGTTAGTTTATAACGCCCAATTGGGTTTGGAAACCCGTTTATTTTTAGACGATTGTTGTTTGGACGTAACGCAGTCATAATGCTGTGTCAAAGTTGAGAACAGGTTAACAACAACTTTTGCAATTTCTGCAATTACTTCTCGACAAGGAGATTCGCTGTCTTCGATACTTTTTAATCTCATGTTGGAATACATCCTTCGTAGATGTGAAACACCTCAAGTCAATATCTTATTCCGACGTTCCAATTAACTTTTTGCATATAGATGTACGTGTGTGATTGGATTAAATGGCAATGGAGTGAAAGAGATACTTGATACACTGGAACAGTTTTCAGGTTCCGTTGGTCTCAAAATCAATGAGCCCAAAACCAAATATCTAATCTTCAGTTGTGGAAACAGAGTAATAGATAAGATTCAAGTATCTTGGATCTCTCATTACTCAGGATAATACTGTGTGAGATGATATAAAGGTACGCTTTGCCGCTTGCAATCGGGCCTTATATCCGCTACGTCCACTGAAATCAAAATATCTTGCAAATATGGATAAGCTGAAACTGTACAGAATGTTGATCAGACCCGTTATCATGTATGGATGTGAGAGTTGGACTTGATGAATGAGTACGAACGATGGCTTCTTACATTCGAGAGAAGAATCATGTGTGTGATATATGGCCCAAAACATGGTGTTGATGGCACATACCGAGTTCGTTTCAATTACAAGAACAGAAGTGGCTCGGTCACGTTCTGCGCTCTGATCCGTACCGACAGATTCAGCAATCTTTAAAGGAAGAGCCGCCTTTCGGTAGACGAAGAGGCCACTGTCAGCGGCGATGGCTTCACGGTGTTGAGAGTGATCTGGCTTTTTCTAGTTGGTTGCAAAAGCAGTACGAAGAGCTGGCTTGTGATCGAAACCGATGGAGTCAAATTTAAGACACAGTATTCGGGCCAACAATAACCTGTAAAAGCCGTCAAAGTATAAGCTATTTAGGCGATTGACAATCGTGAAGTGTCTTATATTGGAATAGATGTTGACTTCTTCTCAAATTGCAATAATAGAATATTGATCATTGTGTAAAAGCGTATCATTGGATAAGACTTTGTGATGAACTAGTGCAAGCAATTTATTAAAAATGTTTAAATGTTAGAAAGCTTCCCAAAGGGCGTACATTTTAATGAATGGTTTATTCAATTGAACACCAGATACTGACAGAAGTACACTATCTCTAGGCAACTATAGCTAGACCAATTAGTTTTTATTTTATCATATCATCGACGAAAAGTGTTGGTCAGTTCTTAGTTCGTTCGAATTTCGTTAGTAGGTTATAGGGACAGAATTATAATTTTTAAGGAAGCCAACTGTGGTGATCGGTTTTGAAAGGGTTCGAAAATAACACTATCACTCAACTGTTACACCCATAAAGGGTCCCTCAAAATCCCTTGTCTCAAATTTAAGATTGATCTACACGATCATATCGTAGTTTGAACTATGAAAAGCTATATAATCATAAACCAGTGGTTAAAGTTGCGGCAGTTGGAGCGGGAGGTACCGGCTTCGAATCCCGATTCGGGCTAACGTCGTGGGCTTGTCAAGAGAGGGTTCAACCAAAACGGCGATTGTGGCACTTTAAAAATACTGACTGGTTAGGAATGAACAAGTTCTTTCAAGAGTTCGAATGGCGTCCTTGCTTTGCCTTCGGTAATATTGACCGGGCAGCCATTCTGGTGTCTACTGTCATTCTCACAGGAATGGAACAGTTCATTCCTTCCAGTTTCTCTCTCTGAGTCAAAAAAGTTTAATAGTCCTTGGCACAATCACGACTGCAGGAAAGCAACCGCCCTTAAAGAAGCCTGTCACCGCTAGTATCTCCAAAACCCGTCAGCTGAACATCTATCCGAATTCAAGGTGGCTAGAAACTTATAGCAACACGAACGATATCCAAGGCTAAACTAGAATACGAAAAGAAGGTTAGGCAAATTTTAGATACCACCAACAGCAATCGAACGTTTTGGTCATTTGCTCGTAAAGTCGAGGAAAACTTTTTGGAAAGTTAGAAATCGTTTTTCCACTACCGATGAAAAAGCTAATCTCTTCGCTCGAAAATTTGCTGCTAGCTCCAACTTAGCTCAATCTGATTCAACACCACCTGTTATCTCGCAAGTCAGCTCGTCGATGCGCAGCATTAGATTCCGACCTAGAGTTGTCGCCAAAGTTCTTGCAAACATTAACCCCAACAAGTCAGCCCGGCCGGATGGTATTCCCCCAATTGTACTCAAATATTGTTGTAAATTCTTGTTAAAGCCACTTTTATTTTTGTTCCATCGATCTATGTCTTTTGGCATTTTTCCTTCCATTTGGAAAATTGCTAACGTACATCCCGTGCCGCAAAATGGCAGCAAGTCGGACCCTTCAAATTATCGTCCAATCGCTATTGTCTCAGTGCTTTCCAAAGACTTGAGACGATAATCAACTATCATTTTCAACTGATGAATCATTTGGAAGATCACCACCTAATTTTAGCCCGTCTGAATAATGAAACATGTGTATCCATCAATCTGGTGAATCACAAGTCATTTCACTTGATATTTCGAAAGCATTTGATCGTGTGTGGCACAAGGGTTTCCTGTGCAAACTGAGGGCAGTTGGCCTTCACGGTTCTTTAATTCTATGGGTTGAGAATTTTCTCTACTGTCGTAAAATTCAAGTGGTGGTGGATGACACGACTACCATTCCACATTCTTTAAACGCTGGTATCCCTCAAAGATCCGTCCTTTCTCCAACTCTTTTTCTTTTTCATCGATGATCTTCTATTATCAACGCTCAATCCAATATATTCTGATGCTGATGACAGCTCACTCTCCTCCTCATACTGCTCACCTTATTCTCCAACGCGAAACGATGTTCTCGCAGAAAGAATTGCTATGAAGAATCGCCTTAAGCGTGATCTCATTACAATTCTGGAATGGGGTGAAGCCAACAGGATTGAATTCAATCCCATTCAATTTCAATCCTGCATTTTTTCTGGCCGAAATGATGGCTACTCGCCATCTTCTCTGACTGGCAAGTCAAGTTCTACATCTGACTCATTTTCGATTCTCGACTTGACTTTAACAAAGAAAATGTCCTGGAATGAACAAATTAATAAAGCAGCGATTAGTGCAGCTAGATGTCTTGGATTTCTACGACGGTATAAACTTTATTTTACACCATACGAAACACTTTCAATTTACAAGACCTATATAAGATCCAAACTAGAGTATAATTCTCACATTTGGACTGTGGCACCAAAAACACATCTGGCTGCACTCGATCGAGTCCAAGGCCGAGCATTTAGAATGATCGCGGATGTAAATTTATCTTCTAATCTCGATTCTCTTTCCCACAGGCGGAATGTGAGAGCTTTATGTATGTTCTACAAATACTTTAATGGTCATTGCTTATAGGAACTTTACGAACTTATGCCTGGTTTATCAAGACCCACGTGCAACTTAATAAGGCCTTTAAGCAGATATAATCTGGCAATTAAATTCGGAAGGACCAATAGGTGGAATGAGCTGAATTGTGGAGCGCCTCCCTTGGCGTATAATCTACAGAGATTTAAACTTGAAGACTAAACCTCTTATTCCTTGAGTCCTTTCCAACCTCCATTCTTCCTAATTCCTTCCCATTCTTATTACTAGTAGTGCTGTGTGTTTCTTATGCAAGAACAATCATATTAAGGATAAATATACTATCCTTAGTGCTACATAATCATTAAAAAAAATCTACAATTATAACGCCACAGTCAAATTAATCGGTCTTTTGTGTTAAGCTTTTGTAATTCACTAGCACTGTTGCGTCACGATTAAACACTATATATACAAATCGCTCACAATACTTACATCATGTTCAGTAGCATATGCCTGATGAGATGGATGTAATATCTTTTCGATCACACAGATATTCAATGACGTCATCAATCAGATTAAAACACCGGCCTTGCAAACTACTCACCAGACATCGCTCACATACATAAATATAACGTTTGGAATATTTAAGTATTGAACAAATGTTCAGTAGGGTACAGGGCTTTTTACTATTATGCTTCTTTACTCCTTTTTATACTATGTTAGGACTCTAGCCAATTGGTAGCTCAAGATAATGCTTAAAACGCGAGAGTCAGTCTGAGATTGTTTCTACGTGTTTGTGAGTTGGTTCAGTTCTGTGAACTTTACTCTAAAGCAGCAACCATCCAGGCTTACTTATCACAAAAATAGGCAGATCTCCCATATGGGCCGTAACGATCCGTTGATTTTTTTATCTAAACAGACTCAGAGCAATCTATTAGCCTCTAGAAGCGAAACCTACATCCAATTAAAATTTTGATAGCAGTTTACTGACTATCCACAGGAATGATACCACTAGCTCCTCTTGATTTATATGGATTAAAACTGTTTAAAGCCTACAAAATTCCCAACCTGTTTATTATTTGAGTATCACAGCCTGCACATGTTTTATAATCTTTGGCCATTTATGAGTATATGTTAAACAGTCCAGATGGTTGGATTTTAATTGTATGAGTTTAATTCAGTTCTGGTTGCAGTCAAGAGTACCGTTGAAGAAAACTTGAAATGATGAGACATAGTGCTTCGGATTGGTATATATAAGTTTTGAGGACTCCTTGTGGCAATCCCAGTCCTGGGGAGCTTTTGTGCGCTTGCTTTTTCAAAATCCTTCTGCAGTGGTAGAAAGTGCTCTGCTTTTTAACTTCATTGATAGCGTTCGATTGTTTGTGTACTTAGTCATCAAGCTCTTGTGTTGATAGAGGTGGTTTTGAAACTGGCTGTTAGTGAGTTAGCCTCAGTGAGTTGTCCAAAAAATTTGTTCTTTAAGTGTAACCAAATCGTTTTGGAGATAGCATTGTAGTCAAAATGGATTAATTAACATACTCTTTCTAATAATTATTGTCTAGTGCTAATTATGAAAGTAGGTGAGGCCCAATATTACAAAACCTAGATACTAACATACCCAGAATGTATTGAAAGACTTACGTATCTCGTCCGTTTCTCTCTGTACCTGGTTAGATTATATGAAATGAATTAACATTGAAGTGATTTCCTTCAGTCTATTAAATCGCTCTTCAATGACACAAGAGCAAATACAGGGTGTCCACCGGGAAGGTATACACGCTTTATTTCATTAATTTCATCACCAATATTTTGTTTGAGTTGCTCAAGCGTTTCTGGTTTGTTTGCATACGCCTTGCTTTTCAAATATCTCCACAAAAAGAAGTCCGGAACAGTCAAATCAGGCGACCGTGGAGACCAATCAACATCACCATTTTTTGAAATAACTTGTTGTGGAAAGAGGTTTCGCAGTAATTCCATTGTAATCCAGGCTGTATGCGATGGGGCACCGTCTTGTTGATACCACATATTAATCAAGCCCAAAGCATGCAGTTGTGGCGTTAAAAAGTTTTCAATCATATCACGATATCGCTCCCCATTTACAGTTATTGTTACGCCGTTTTCATTTTCAAAGAATGATTTCTCCTGACGAAATTGCACACCAGACTGTCACTTTTAATGAATGTAAAGGTGACTGATGAATATTTTGAAGGTTTTCTATTGCCCAGAACCGACTATTCTGTTTATTCACATATCCATTCAAATGAAAATGTGCCTCGTCTCTCGAAGAAGCTCTTGTGTCAACTGAATCTTAAATGGAAACAAATGCAAATCCTTGCGCAAAATTGTGGTCAAACCTGTTCTTCGAAGACCAAGCTCGTGAGCACGGCGTCGAATTGAGGTTGATGGATTGTTTTGAACACTTTCCTGAGCAGTAGTAATGTTTTCAGCCGATCTTGCCGTACGTTGTGGCCCATGCGTCGGCCTATCACCTACAGACCCTCTTTCTTCGAAATCATTCACTACACGATAAATAGTGCGTTTTTTTTCTCCCAAAAATTTCACGTAACTTGCTCATCGTCACAGTGATCGATGATTGACCTTCACGACTGCCAAATATGAACTTTTAAGACTAACGTTTACCAAAATGGCGGCAAAACAAAGTAGTATATCTTTCCGGCGGACACCCGTAAGGTCATGCTAATGAATCATACACCAGTAGAGTTTATTACAGAGGATGGATTATATTACCAAATGAAATCTAGGCTCAGTACTCTCCAATATTCATTGGAGAGTATCGACTCACTTATTGCATGGTTGGCAGACGTTGAGGTGAACAAATCCCTTTATGTGATATAGCGGAATGGAAAGATAGGAAGAGATGGTTTACGATGGCCGAACGAGTGTTCGTCTTTTTGAGTGATTCTCATAAAAATCACTCAAATATAAATCATTTTGCTGAATAGGAGAAATACAATCAATTTTTCCACTCAATCGCTCTAATCTCCCACTCTTTCTCCTTGTATTGAGTTACCATCTACATCTCGTGTATCTGTTGAATCTCGAAATATTGTTTTTCTTATTTGTGTTATCATTTTAATCTTTTCTTATGAATCGATAATATTACTTGTTGATTTTTCGATTCAAATTAATTATGAAACCAGCAACGAACAGCAAAAAACTAAAAAGCTAACACAAAAAGCACAACACAACCAATGATACCGCAACTAACAAAATTAAATTATGATAAATTGTATAACGAGTAGTAGGTGGGCATACCTAAACCCAATTTTGTTCAGACCACAGCCCTCTCATTACCCATACCGCTCCTCCGTTCCCCTCATCTTATTCGAAAGTTAATTTAAAATATTTTTAATATTTGTTATGTTGTGTGCTTTATTCTTATGATATAAATAAATTTAAAACTTTTTTTTTATCCTAATTTTTCAATAAATTATAAACTTAATTTTAATTTTTAAGACAAAATTGAATAAATAGAATAAGATTTAATTATCATTTTATTATGAATAGAAAAAGTTTTAGAAATCTCGTAAAATATAAGACGATGTTACTGTCCTTTTGGTAGTCATGGTGAATGTGGTGGCAGGGAGAGGGGTTAAGAAGTATGGCCTTCACCTTCGGTTCCGTACCCTATCACAATGCCCTCACTGCCCGTATGCAGTGCTGTCTATATAGTCGTTAGAATGTATGTCGTCGAAACCAGTCGGAACATGTTAAATAGTCAAAGATGATGGGTCGCAGTATGGAGAGTGTAGAATCTTATTCGCACCTGGGCCACTTGGTCGAAAATCAAAACCTTGAGAGTAAGAGCAGTGAATATACTCTCTGTATTTTTTGTGGATTTCTTGTCTTGCGCTTCTTAACCGAACTTTTACAGACCATTACAGATGCCAGATCGCTCTCTAGGCCGTAGAGACATTGTCGCCTATCGAATAGCGGCTCTCCCTTCAAAGGTCGCTGTATCATTCGGTTTGGATCAGCACGCAGAACAAAACCCAGCCAGCTTACTCGCTGCCCATTGATTTGCATTAACTTCCTGATCTCATGATAGAAACGAACTCGGTATATGCCATCAACGTCCCCATTTGGTTTTGAACTCGTTGATTTTGAGACCAACCGAAACTGAACACTGTTCCAGTGGATCAAGTATCATTTAATCCAATCACAAAGATACCATCTGCTTATGCATAAAGTTGATTGGATTGTCGGAATAAGATATTGTCTTGAGCTGTTTCACTTTTAAGTCGGACGTATTACAATATGAGCTTAAAAAATATCGGGGACAGCGCATCTCCTTGTCGAACACCAGAAGTAATTGCAAATATTCTCGATAGCCTGTTTTCAACTTTACCACATCTATATTATAACATAAGTCGGTCTTATTTCTGCCAGGTCTAGCATTAAAGTCACCAATCACCAATCTGAGATCGGGCTTAGTTATAGAGCCCATCCGCTTGGGTCGTCAACCCGATATTATCAGGTTAAGTCGCTTCTTACGACAAGCTGTGGATACTGTGGTAGTATTCTATGGGTCTTATGTTTCGTTCGTAATATTTACAAAACATGAATGCCTCCAACCACAGGGCTGGCTCAATAAATATACACCCTAAAAACGTTAAATAGGTTGGCAAGTATTCCAGAACTCAATGAAACGAACACATTATTACACATTAAAACACCCATGAATCGACCCCGAGGCCCCCGAATGGCAGAGCAAGCACGATTCTTTCTATGTCAACGAGAGCGAGATTTACACCCAAATTCACTTTCATTCAGTCCAAAACTATTACATACCTTATTTCTCGACAGTCAGAAACAAAACAGTTGGCTGATAACGACCATTCGAATTGGCTATGTAAAACAGTGGAATCCGAGTGTAAAATGGAACTCAAAAGGTGACTGCCAGAGCAAATGAATTTTCTTATGCGTGAATAATTGTGTTTGTCATCTTCTTAGACAAAACCGAGCTGACTATATGAATTGAACTCAGAGTGCCTTTCCAAACAGATGGTTCCTCGTTAAGAACCGGAATTTATGTGGACAGTCAGGCGGCAATCAAGTCACTGGACTCTGTTTCTCTGACGTCTAGAGTGACGTTGGGTTGCCGCTCGTCTCTAAATGAGACGAGCGAGCGTTCCAACATTCAGATAGTCTGGGTCCTCGGCCTCTCTGACGTCATGGAAACTGCAGGCCGGATGAACTAGCGAGACATGGTACAACTCTCCAACTGCTGCCAGAAAGGGCAAAGTTGAGGAGACCCATTAAGTCACTCAAGACTGTGCTTAAAAAGGAGGTATCGCCTCAGCGAACGATAGGTCGACGAACACTCTCTCATGTAGAGTAGCAAAGAAAGTCTAGCCAAAGCTCTTCAAAAACGATCGTGGAGATACTCACAGGACGCTGCCTACTTGGCGAACATGCGAGGAGGCTGGGTCTAGAAGTTCATGACTTTTGCAAACTTTGAGAAATCGAACAGTGTTCATACTAAACATCTAATCTGTGATTTTATAGTCCAGGGTGAGATTTCAGGAGGAATGGCTCCTATAACCATAAAACGCGAGATTTATCATCACATCAGGATTTTAATCCAATTTTCTAAGATCGTTTGTGTAATTAACAGAGAGCACTTATGCAGACTCGATTACGACTCTGCGTGCTAAGTTGATATCGATGCACAATAACCTCACGATAAAGAACAAAAATGATTAAACCAGAATGTGGACACAATACTGGATAACCATTACGGCAGTACATATTTTTGAAATGAAGCAAAATTTTTGCTGATGGAACGAAAGTGGACAGATAACAATCTGGGCCGTACAGCTCTTCATATATATGTACTGCGGTAGGCAGATGACAGTGACATAATTTACTCTGACTTCTATAAAATTAACTCTGAGTCAGCACGCAAAACAAAACCACTAGCAAACGTTAAGCATGTGAAGTAAGCCCATTTTTTCATCCCAGCAAAAATAAAAATTTTCATCGGACAACATTATTCTATCCCATCCCAGAATTAAATAATAAAACAAGAGTAAAAAAACCTTACAAATTATTTCTTATACATTTCACAATATCCCATCCCAGGTTTATTTTAATATTCGAATTTCTTACATTCCATTTTTCGGGTTGAGTGTTCCCCAGGGCCACACTTCCTCTAATGATATGTTCAAGTTGGACTAGTATAATTTCCAGTTCTTCCTATAGGAGACCCGGAAAAGAACCGATGACCCTGTCTTTCGCCACGTTCTTCGCCACCAACCTCCAATCACTGAAACATTGTAGTTGGTGTGGGGCTTGATTTCCATTTTACTTCATTAG
The DNA here is from genome assembly GCA_963932295.1 of Tipula lateralis. NCBI lineage: Eukaryota > Metazoa > Arthropoda > Insecta > Diptera > Tipulidae > Tipula > Tipula lateralis. The sequence continues at coordinate 74,222,785 of OZ010737.1, forward strand.
AATTCTCATTTTCCGGAAAATGAGTTTTCAGAAGTACATATAAAGCTTCCTGACTTGTACTCGTGTGAGTTCCATCAGGTTTCTCTAGAGTTTTGATAGTGACCTTCGCTAGCGAGTTTAGCGGTTGTCGTAAGGCTATCTATTCCTCACAGAAAGATCTCTATTTCAATGTTTTTTCACTTCGGATACATTTCTTGTACTCTCTTTATGAAGATTTTTGTACAAGTCCCAACCTAGCGTTGAACCGGTTTTCATGGCTTTGTTTAGAAGTTTTCTTGTCTGTTTCCTCAGTCTACCCAACCCCTAGTCCACCATAGTGTCCCAGTTTTTTTAAGTTTACTTAGAGGACAGCTCTTCTCATAGGCGCTAATTAGTGCTTCTTAAGCTTTCCTTTTCATTCCCCACACTTTCTGATTTTCAATACTAAAGCTAAAACTGACTGGTTGAGATGGAGTCTGTAAAGATCCCAATCAGTGTTTATTGGCTTACTAAATTCTCTAATTTCCAGGTTTATTAATGGTTAGAGAGAAAGAGGTGTAGTGATGGTCAGAGAGAGAAACGTCATCTAATACCATTCAGGATGAGACTTTTCCACTAAGACTCCGTGAGGCAAGAGTAGAACCAATTAATTCTTGTCTTGAGGATGTCAAAAAGGTAGATTTATGGCCCAGATTTTCGATGACTAGGTCAGACGCGGATAGGTATTCCAAAAGGGAAATGTTTCTAGGATTAATATTGGTGCTGCACCAGCATACGTGATGAGAGTTTGCACTGCATCCGACAATGATTAGAATATCTTTACCATGTTCATTAACTGCAACGATGACTGCTGTAAGGTCGACATCACAACAAAGTTCATTTAGAAGTCTGTAATTCATGTTATTTCTAATAAAGACACAAACTCTAGGTCTCAAGCAGGTATTACTAACCAAGAGAGAACCTGAGTTCTTGGATTGAGTCCTTTGATTTTGTTCCCGTGAATTCACGGTTCCAGAATCAAAAAGATAAATTTATAGAGAGCGGATGACGCCTTTGAATGCTGCAAATTTAACTGTGTTAACTTTACACCAGACATTCTAATCAAGTTGGGATGGTGGAGGATAGTTTTTCCTTGACATTCCTCAGCGTCGTTTGCGCAACATTTATTGTAACCCTATTTAGAGCAAAGAAGGGATTAAAAGCAAGTGCCTTGGTTTTAACCCCTGAAGAAGCGTGCTTTTCGGCTCCCTCTTTTTGGCAAAAATGGTCCATTTGTTGGTGTTAATCCGGGTTTTGATTTTTTAACTCCTTTAGAATCAGAAGGTTCTTGGATCGGGCTCGGGACAAAAACTGTACCTCTTACAAGCCTGTGTAGGTCGCAGAACAGGCTATACTCCACTTCAGCTCTCTCCCAGCGATGTAGAGTTGGTACAGCTCCAAGTACCTACTTAATGAGTTCTTTCGTTTGCGCACTGCATGCTAAACATGCTATTGTACAAACCACAGCCCTCAAAAGCCAAAAGATCTCCAGAAGCACAAGGTGTGTTCATCACTTTTCGAGCAACTTGCTCAAAATGTGATTAACGTCGTCCCTCATGAAGATTTCATGAGCTTGTCTTTCTCGTGAAGTACAACTTCTTAAAAACTCATTTTCAGAATTTCTTTCGATCCTGGGCCCTTCTCCCGGTTGCCCTGTGACTTGAAGCCAGAAAGGGCTTGGTAGTATCCGAACTGTTTTGGCATCGCGAGATCTTTTTCTTTATTGAAAAGATGTTAACCATTAGCACCGACGGTTGTGCGTTAAGGACTTACTTTGTAGCTGGGACATCATTGTTACCTGTTAAAAAAATCCATTGATGCCACCAGAGATTTTTCTTTGGAGATAATCCACTTTGAAATATAAAAATGTAAGAAAGTGGAAAAAATTCGAATATTAAAATAATACTGGGATGGGATATTGTGAAATGTATAAGAAATAATTTGTAAGGTTTTTTTACTCTTGTTTTATCTGTCTATTATTATTTAATTCTGGGATGGGATAGAATAATGTTGTCCGATGAAAATTTTTATTTTTGCTGGGATGAAAAAATGGGCTAACTTCACATGCTTGCAAACGTTTTGGTTTTATGCATAATATGATGAATTGAATTCGTCGTGATTGAATCAACTCAGTATGTGACATCTCTGCTACGTCATGAGTCATATATGACACAAATATATAACACAAAAATCCCAATTTCCTGCTGAATAAAAGAAGATCGAAAATACTTAAACCTGCTCACGCTCTCAAATGTTTGGTTAGCACTACTGAAACCTCGGATATTTTGTTCTTACTCATATAAATCAGAAATCAAATATTTGGTTTTGAACTGGAAGCTGAATATACTGTCCCGGTGGATCGAGTATGGCTTTTATTCTGTTACCACCTAATCTGCATTTAAAAAAAATTGATTTTATTGCCAAAGTCTCTTGTCCAATTTTTCACAGATTTTTGTATCTGAATGGTTTTTCCAGGTCTTCAAGCTCATATTATAAACATCCTGTCAGGTTTGTCTGAAATCTACGAGCACCTGATATACATCAAATTATGTCTCATAACACAATTGGAAAGTATCTAAGTAACGAAAACTAGGACTAGTGCCTGGCCGATCTGGACAGAACTTGACTCGGTAGTAACCGTACTATTTGAGCCGAGGAGTAACAACTTTAGGCTTTCAAGCTTTTTCCGTTTACAAATTCGTTTAGTTATCGACTGCTGGTGCAACACTTTTACTATTGGCTCAAAGAGAAATTCAACTGCAAGATCATATAAATAATCTATGGCTTAGAGGCCGTAAACGGCCCTTACCGCTTCTCAACTGAGACCTTACGAACCAATTTTAACGATTGGTGCACATTGTAGGTGGTCAACCCAACGAATGTTTTTACACACAAACGCATTTTATGTCATCCGGTGGCATGTTAATTTTTTGGTTAGCGGCGAGATCATACCGAGATCATTTCTACTGAAATATTGCCTTAAGACAGACGGTATTCATTTTAAGACGATCAAGTCGCGAAAACCCCTCTTGTAATTCTCATGCTCTACACGTTCTATGTCCCGATACTCCATTTCGTGTCTGGATACTCGCAAGGTGAGATTTGTTTTATCGCGTATCGAGCTGAACACAACAAACCAACAAGGTCCAATCACCTTATACGACAAACTCTTAATACTCTGCGAAGTATCGGGCTTTTCAATAAGAGCACTTCAACTTTTTTTTTGAATAAAACACAAACTGTTCGACTTTGGACTAACTTTTTTTTTATTAACAAATTTGAACATATATACATGTAAGTATGAAACTCGATTTCTTTTGCATGACCACCGCGTGCACGTTTTACGAAGTTCAATTTTTGAACCCAATTTTCAACCACTCTTTCGCATAAATCGGCCGAAATTCCCGCAATTTCACGTTAAATATTGGCTCTGAGCTATTGCAACGTTGCAAATATTGCAACGTCGCCGGCTTATTGGCATAGACCAATGACTTCTAGAAACATCAAATAATCTAGAAGTGTCAAATCACAGAAGCGCGGTGGCCACTGGACGGGCCCATTTCGCGAAATAACACGCTCATCGAACTTAGTCTTCAATAACGCGATTGTATCGTGTGCTGTGTGGCATGTGGCCCCGTCCTGTTGAAACCACATGTCGTCCAAGTCCATTCCATTCAATTGCGGCCAAAAAAACCTTTATCATATCGCGGTATCGATTAACAGTAACGTGGCGATCGTTATCGTCGATGAAAAAATATGGAAAAATATGTAATCCGCACCAAACAGTGACATTTCGGGATGCAACGGTGCCTCATGAATCATGGGTGGGTTGCTTCCTGCCTAATAATGCATATTTGCTAGTTGACAAATCCATTTAGCCAAAAGTGAGCCTCATCGCTGAAGATGATTTTTCGGTGAAAATCTGCATCATTTTCGATTTGTTCTTGAGACCAATTCACGAATCGGCGTTGCTTCGAATGGTCAAACGGCTTTAGTTGTTGTGTCAGCTTGATCTTATACGGATGTAGACCAAGATCTTTACGTAAAATTCGCCACAATGATGTCACAGAAAGGCCCAATTGTTGCGAACGTCGTGTGAGCGACACATTCGCGTCTTCTTGAACTGAAGCCCTGGCGGTTGCGATGTTTTCAACACATCGAGCACTTATTGCTCTCGAGGGCACCGGAACATTATGTAGCGAAAATGTAGACTAAAATGTTGCCACTATACGGTCGATTGTCGAACGGGCTGGCTTGTTAAATGGACCGTAAAATGGCCGTAATGCTGTTAAAGTAGAAGCAACAGAACGATTATTTTGATAAAAAATTTGCACGATTTGCAATCGCTGTTCACGTGTGTAGCGTTGACAAAAGAACAATAAAAAATATGGCGTCGTTCGCCGTCCCTATCGGAAAAAAAAGTTGAAGCACACCTGTTGAAATAAGCGTGATGCTCAGATTCATGTTGATTTACTCTAGTGGAGACAGTATTGAGTTACGGATGCATACATCGTCATTCAACCATCAGTTATATCTCCGCCTGTATAACATACATATCTACTGTGGTATAATCGTATCGTTTTCATGTTTCTATTTACCTTATTTGAATGATTTTCCAATGGACCAACATTATATGATTGTTTTTCGTTATTTTCCAGTTTTAAAATGTTCGATCTATCCCTCGAGTAATTACATTTTTAATTAACTTTTAACCACTTGGCTTGGTTTCACAACAACAACAACAACTATACAAACATATGTGTGCGTGTGTTTGTATATCATGCATCGAATCAGAAATTATATGGGTATGGGGTTGGAGTCACTCATACACAAAATGGGAGGCTTCATATATAGCCAAACTGAAAAGCAACTAAATGATGCGGAAACGATATAAATTTCCGTTAATTTCCTGTTTTAAAAATGAACAAAACAAAATGAAAAAGGAAAAACATAAATAATTAAATACATAAAATAATGATTTTCCATGTTTATAGTTTTAGTCTGTTTCAATTGTTTTGTTGTTGTGATAATATATAATGATAACAAAAACTGAAATTTTCATCCTTTAAATTAAAATACTAAATCCCGAATAGTTATCGATGGAATGGGGCTAAAACGATAAAAGCTTAAACTGTCGATATATTATGAAATGTGTTGAAGCGTATGCAGATAATGGATGTGCATAAAAGCTGGAAATGTGCTTTTATTGATGAAAAATTAATTTTTCATTTAACGATTTTTTTATATATCAAATATGTCGGCGGCATTGTCTTCTTGAAATTCCCCGCATCCCTAACTTATTATGCCATTCGATAGTTATTATGTGTCAATGTATAACCGTTGTGCAGTTATTTTGTTCAGTTTCATCTGTTTCATGCTGATTGGGAGCTTTTGTTTTGTTTCGATGGTTTTTACAGGCCATTATTGGTCCGAACCCTGTGGTTGGGGGCAAACATGTTTCGTAAATATTTCCAATTACAGTTAAAAATGTCAACAAACCAAAAAAATCGGATACCGCCTAAATAGCAATGACCCCCCGCTTAAGTACCCGGATACGAGATTGAGGTTCAGCACGTGTAACGTGCAGTCACTAAGAAAACCTGGTGCGTTGGACGGCCTTATCACATGTATGAAGGAGTATCGGCTGGGACTCGTTGCGCTCCAAGAAACTCGATGGCCTAAAAGTGGAGTCCATGTGTCCCAAGGCTATACGTTGCTACATAGTGGAGATGACCTCGGAAATCTTGGGGTTGGATTTCTCATTGGGCCGCAGGTAAAAGAGGCTGTGTTGGACTTCCAGGCAGTCGGTTATCGAATGTATAAGCTTCGCTTGCACATGAAATTTGCCAACCTGTCAATTGTTTGTGTACATGCGCCCACTGATGTAAGCCAACCCCAAGATAAAGACTAATTTTACAATAATTTGGATAATCTGATGGGCTCTATACCTGAGCACGATATCAGATTGGTGATTGGTGACTTTAATGCTGCTGGCAGAAATCAGACCGACTTATGGATTAATATAGGTCCGAACTCCCGACACGAATCTGCGACTGAAAATGGGGAAAGAATGGTGTACTTTGCGATCGCTCATGATCTCAAAGTGGCAAGTACATTCTTTCCCCATAAAAACATCCATTTGGAAACATGGACACATCCACGTAAAACATCCCGAAGCCAAATTGACCATGTGTTGATTTCAAAAGACCGGGCTCGGGTTGTTCAAGACGTGAGATCGTATCGATCGTCAACCAAATTCGTAGGCAGTGACCATTTTATGGTTGCTGCAAAGCTGCGATGGAAATTTTCGTACAAGTCAGGGAGAAGAAGAGAATATACAACGCGGTTCTCCTGTGAAGGTCTGATAAATGAAGAAACTCAACGAAAATATCAAGATCTCGTCAGAAATAGCATTTTGCGATTAAATTACCAATCTGATGATGTGAACAGTGTCTGGGAAGGGAAGTATTGAAAACCTCGGTTGTCGATGCCGCCCAGCACACTCTCGGTATAGTGAAAACTAAGCCCAACAATGATTGATTTGATGAGGAGTGTCGTCTTGCTGTTGAGCAACGCAATATAGCCCACAATGAAGCGCAGACTCGGTTTACAATTGCAGGGAAAAACAAGGCAGTTCTTGCTATAGGAGGACAGCTAAACGCATTTGTAGACAGAAAAAGCGCGAATGGTGGAAGGCTAAGGTCTTAAGAGTACAACAACTCAGCAATGAGCACAATTCGCATGGTTTCTTTAAAGGAATCACCGAATTGCACCATACCTTAAGATCTCGGTCAACTGCCATTCGGGACCAGGATGGAAACCTCTGTGTAAACGTCGATGCGGTACTCGATACATGGCGTGAACATTTTTCTGATCTACTTAATGTTCCACATGTATTACAAGCTGTGTTTGAATACTCTCAAATACAGACCGCGGAGATGTTCATTGAGGATCCATCCTATGAGGAATTCACAATGGCCATGCAGAAATTAAAGAAAAATCGTTCACCAGGAGTTGGGCTAACTTTGTGGAACTGTCTTTTCGACCTTACTCGATTGGTATGGCGAAATGAAGTTATGCCTGACGAATGGAAAGTGGCCGCGTTATGCCCAAAATTCAAAAAGGGTGCGTGTATCGAGGTATAGCTCTCCTTTGCACAGCATATAAGTTACTGTCATACATCATATTGGGAAGAATTACTCCTCTGACGGAGGAAATTGTCGGTGACTACCAATGAGGATTCCGTCCAAATCGGTCAGTCACATCAAGTTTTTTCCCTACGGATGGTTCTTTCCAAGTACTACGAAACACTACACTAGGTATTCCTAGATTTCAAGCAAGCATATGGCTCGATCAATCGAGAGAGAGAGAGACTGTGGTATGCACTTGAATATTTAAGAATACCAAAAAAATATATACATCTGTGTAAAATGACAGTAACGCAGTCACAATGCTGTGTCAAAGTTGAGAACAGGCTATCGAGAATTTTGCAATCACTTCTGGTGTTCGACAAGGAGATGTGCTGTCCGCGATACTTTTTAATCTCATGTTGAAATACATCCTTCGTAAAAGTGCAACACCTCAGGACAATGTGTTATTCCGACAATCCAATCAACTTCTAGCATATGCAGATGATATCTGTGTGATTGGATTATAGGCAAATGAGTGAAAGAGATACTTGATCCACTGGAACAGTTTTCAGCTTCCGTTCGTCTCAAAATCAATGAGTCCAAAACCAAAATATCTGCGATCTCTGGTTTTCGAGACCAAGACGTAAGTGATTTCAGTAGTGGAAACCACACGTTTGAAGAAGTGATGAGATTCAAGTATCGTGGATCTATCATTACTCACGATAATAGTGTGGGAGAGGATATCAAGGTTCGCCTTGCCGCTGGCAATCGGGCTTTGTATCATCTACGTCCACTGCTGAAATGCATGTGAAGTTATCCCAGAATTCTATCCCAGAAAATATAATAAATATCATATGGCAACACTTATAAAATAAAAACCCTCTTACACAAATGTGAAGTTAGCCCAGCACAGGTTTCGATTTCTTTATCGAATAAAATAAAATTTGAAGTTAGCCCAGAAAAAATTAAATAATGTGTATACAATACTTATATGAAAATCTGAATACGTATTGGAAAAAAACAGAATTTCAGTTAATCATAAAATACTGACTAGTAACTCGACATACCCTAAAATTTATTAGATATGTACAAAATGCCTTTAAGATAAGACTACCATTAAGAAATCTCTAAAGAAAATTATTGGAAAATCGTTCCGTTGCAAGTGTCCGAAAATCCACCCTGGGCCAAGTTGTTCATACAAATTTTGAACTTCTCAAGTTTCGATTGAAATTCACCATCCACCTTCGTACAAGTCAAGGAGAACTCAGCAATGAACACATTTCGCGTGGTTTCTTCAAAGGAATCACCGAATTGCACCATACCTTAAGATGTCGGACAACTGCCATTCGGGGCCAGAATGCAAACCTCTGTGTTAACGTTGATGCGGTACTTGATACATGGCGTGAGCATTTTTCTGACCTACTTAATGTTGCACATGTATCACAAGCTGTATTTAAATATCCTCAGATACAGACCGCGGAGATGTTCATTGAGGATCCATCCTATGAGGAATTCATAATGGCCATGCAGAGATTAAGGAAAAATCGTTCACCAGGAATTGATTGCATTAATTCAGAGATCTTGATATTCAAAAGGAAGGGTGATCGCTTGAAATGCGAGAATTATTGCGGTATAGCTTTCCTTTGCACAGCATGCAAGTTATTGTCGTACATTATCTTGGGAATAATTACTCCTGTGGCGGAGGAAATTGTTGGTGACTACCAAGGAGGATTCCGTCCAAATCGGTCAGTCACTGAACAAGTTTTTTCGCTACGGATGATTCTTTCCAAGTACTATTAAACATCTGGCGATGTACACCAGGTATTCCTAGATTTCAAGCAAGCGTATGACTCGATCAATCAAGAGAGGCTATGGTATGCGCTCCAATATTTAGGAATACCAAACAAATACGTACATCTGTGTAAAATGACAGTAACACAGTCACAATGCTGTGTTAAAGTTGAGAACAGGCTATCGAGAACTTTCGCAATTACTTCTGGTGTTCGACAAAGAGATGCGCTGTCCCCGATACTTTATAATCTCATGTTGGAATACATCCTTCGTAAAAGTAAAACGACTCAAGACAATATCTTATTCCGATAATCCAATCAACTTTTTGCATATGCAGATGATATCTGTGTGATTGGATTAAATGGCAACGGAGTGAAAGAGATACTTGATCCACTGGAACAGTGTTCATCTTCCGTTGGTCTCAAAATCAATGAGTCCAAAACCAAATATCTGATCTCTGGTTAGAAACAAAGACGCAGCTGATTTCAGTAGTGGTAACCACACTTTTGAAGGAGTAAAGAGATTCAAGTATCGTGGATCTCTCATTACTCACGATAATAGCGTGGGAGACGAAATCAAGGTTCGTCTTGCCGCTGTCAATCGGGCTTTATGCGTACCTCTACGTCTACTTTTGAAATCCAAATATTTTGCAAATACGGATAAGCTGAAATTGTACAGAGCTTTGCTAAGACCCGTTGTCATGGATGTTAGCGTTGGACCTTGACGGATGAGTACAAAAGATGGCTTCTAACATTCGAGAGAAGAATCATGCGTGTGATATATGGCCCAAAACGCGATGTTGATGGCACATACCGAGTTCTATTTAATCACGAGATCAGGAATTTAATGCAAATTCCTGATATCGTGCATGAAATCAAAGGACAGCGAGTACGAATGATACAGCGATCTTTAAGGGGAGAACCGCCTTACGGTAGGCGAACTGGTCGCTGTCGGCGACGATGGCTCCACGGTGTAGAGAGCGATCTGGCATCTCCCAACTGCTTGCAACTGTATGAAGAGCTGGCTCGTGATCGAAACTGTTGGAGTCAGAATGTTGACACGGTACGGGCCAACAATGGCCTGTAAAAACCGGAAAAAAAAATTGGTCCGAACCATATCAACCATCAGCGCTTCATAATTGGAAATAACAAGCAATCGGAAGATAACAGATTGCTCTCTACGCTGTATCATTCGGTTCGGATCAGCATACTCGCTGTCCTTTGATTTCATGACTATATTAGGAATTTGCAATGAATTCCTGATCTCGTGATTGAAAATAACTCGGTATGTGCCATCAACACACACATGATTCTTCTGTCATGTTAGATGTTAAAAGCTATCTGTCGCCAAGATTAAAAAGTATCGGGGACAGCACATCAGCAAGACGACACTCCTTTTAGTTTAAGGTTTTCGATTACTTTTCTAATCTTCTAATAAAAACTTTTATTTTCCATTTTAGAAAAAACAGCAGAGGTTAATGATTTGCTGCCATTTATATTTACGATTCATGTTCTAGTGAATATGAATTAGAATGCATCGGTCTCACCACAAAAGGCCGGATTTGTCCCCGGCATGAAAAATATTTTTTTATATAAACTATACTAACATATGTACAGTTAAGACAATTATGTAATATACAGCATGTACATTGGTACTCATATTGAACTTTAGGTACAGTTTAGACGAAACTCTGAAGTGGTTTTCAGTGATGTATCTAAACCACTCAAATATATGTATGATATTTATTTTTTTAACAGTGTGAGATTACTCAACAACAAAACCACCGATCCCAACATATCCATGGAAATTTAGTAGCTGCAAATAATCCAGCAAGGCATTTTTATTACCCGACGTACATTCTTCAATCTCTTAGAATTTTTCATCGTCTACAGCTTCCATAGTAACAAAGTAACTATCTAAACCAGAATTGAAAGACAAACTCTGATTGTCTAAACCAGAATTGAAAGACAAACTAAGATTGTACCTGCTATTATCGATTTTTTCTATATTATCGATTTCTATTGTTGAGTCTTTATAACCGTTCGTATATAGAAAACTGCAAGGCTCAGTAGAAATTACTGAATTCAGTAACATTTTTGACTAACAGTCTAGTACATACTTTTTCGCGATTCGATTATTTACGTCCTACGTGACTCTATTACAAGTATCAAAGACGTATAGCTATTAAATATGTTAAGCAATATGAAGATGAGCCGGCCCATAAATTAAGCACTCCAACTTCATTCACACCACTAATCGTATACAGATCGAGTTTCTAACCCGGTATCTTAAACTACCGCAGATTAATTACTGCACCATTTGGTTTTGTTCAAAGAGTACACCATCAAATATTCTTTATAGCATAACAAATACTCAAACCAAATTAATTTTGAACGCCTCGATGTAGGCACGACAAATACTCGTTTCGATTTTGTGACGTATGAAAAAGTTTTTGACTAAAAAAATTTTAAATTGGTCAAAAAGTTTTTTTATTGCACCATTTACACTAACAATGCAATCGAGATTATGTATTGTGAAAATCGACATTTTGGCGTTGAATATTATTTTGTTTTAAATTATCGACTAACTGTACCGATGACTTTCAAATGGTTTATGTCATTACTAAAGTAATCGATACTTGTTGAAACAAATATTTGTTGTCTTCGATTCGATAGCGTTATTTTCCTATAAAATAAACTTTGGTTACTTTGATCAATTTTATCGGTTTTTCAATTTTTATGGGAGCCTTTCTAAATTGGGTTTTAATTATCGGCCAAAACCTCAGTATATTCAACAGTTTTCAGTTCATTTTGTTTAAAAATATTATTAATATTTTAGTACTTCTAATTAAGCAAAGATTAGAACCGAACTACTGGTGGGTAGTAGCGATTAATATGAACAGTTCTAAAAAAAAAGTACTAGCAATTATATGATTAGTTGTTTTCTTTGGTCAAAAGATGGCAAGTCTAATAATAAAAGGAAACAGAAATATAATCTCAAACATAGTTTTTATACAACCACTTTTATCTATGTATGAATGGGGAACGTAACAATAATCTCGGCCATAATAAAGAAGATAGATGAACATAAAGTGATTGGTGGCAACAGAAATTATTGACATGGAGATGAATCGGCCCATAAAAACTGTACTCCAACCGTGGGTCAAAGTTGTGTTCATTCACACCACTGATCGTTGTTAGATCGGTATTATAATGCAGTAACTTCAAATGCCGCAGATTAACCACTGCGCTCTTTGGTTTAGTTAACGAGTACACTTTCATTTACGGCATAACAAATATTCAAACCAAATTAATTTTACACGCCTCAATGTAGGCATGACAAATACTCGCTTCGATTTTGTGACGTATGAAAAAGTTTTTGACTAAAAAAATTTTAAATTGGTCAAAAAGTTTTTTTATTGCACCATTTACACTAACAATGCAACCGAGATAATGTATTGTGCAAATCGACATTTTGGCGTTGAATAATACTTTGTTTTATATTATCGAAAGTGGTGACTTTTAAATGGTTTATGTCATTACTAAAGTAATCGATTCTTGTTGAAACAAATATTTGTTGTCTTCGATTCTGTTGAAAATTGACAGTCGCGTAACCTCTGTCCAGTTATTTACCTCAATTTGATCAGGTTCACAATTTTTTGAACTCGATTGCCTAAACTGGTTCTTTATAGTCAGCCACAGTTTTCAGTACTTTTCTTTTAAATATTACTGAACAGTTCTAAAAAAAAGGTACTAGCAATTAAACGATTGATTGTTTCCCTCGGTCAAAAGGTGTCAAAGCTAATAATTAATAGAAGGGAAATATGAAATTCAACATATCGTTGTTTTTACCTACCTTTTGCATTTTAGTATTGCCATCTATGTTTGAAGGGGAGACATATACTCATATATATTTGGTTTTGTATCACGTGGATTATTATAATCCATATCGAATTAATATTTTATATTTATCGATTAGTCGTATCATATGGTAGATACGTAATCCGAATTTTGGCTACAATTTTATAAATAATGCTATTTAGTGGTTAATGGAGGCAGCTTTTAATATTTTGGTTAATGTTTATACAATACTCTAGGAGGTGGCAGGACTTGTTATATGCAATTTCGCTATACTTTTATAATTATTAATTCAAATTTATTATTAAGGCTGTTTTCTTAAATATAAGAAATGTATATCTGAAAGTGAATGTTCTTCTAAATAATTCTGACTAAGGCACTACCTATAGGGTTCACAAACCATTTTAATGTAATTCCCACGCTCATCTTTGAATTATTTCGAAGTCCGAAAGTGGGACGGTCGCTCCAGTAGTTGGCTGATGCTATCAACAGGTTTAGTTTCTTCTTCACACTACACCATGACAAGAGAGTAGACTGTGGTAGAGTTGTTTTCAAAATGAACCTTTGCAGAAACCTTCGATTGCGAAATCACAAATGAGTCTGATATGGTGACTAGAATTGGAACAAACAGTTGATCATAAACCAATAAATAATTCCAAACCGCTTATTATTACGGTGAATTGTAGAGTTTGTGATAAAATAAATCATATAAAAAGCATTCTGGACAATAAAGAACCAGTGGACATGAACCCAATCGCCGACCGTAGGCATTAATCTAATAAGAATTAGAAAGCTGACTTCAATTAGATGTTGTATAAGATCATCTCCGTTTCTATTATCGTCATGAATTTTATTTTATGGTGCATGAGGTGACTTCATTTTAAGAGCTTGTATTGGATCTTGGTCTACGAATGCGACAGGAAGAAACAATATGAAAAAGACATGATTCGAGTAGTCGGATGTCAGAATCACTTAAGTCATCAACAAGGGGCAGAATTGCCAATCGGTTCTTTAAAACGTGTCTGCAATACATGATTTAACGGGAGTCACACCAGTTTCAACAATATTCGGTAGCTTCATAACCCACAACGCGAACAACGATCCAGAAAGATCCAATAGCGACAGCAAAGGGTTTGTTAGAAGATTATTCCTTATTTCTGATAATCTACTACCATCTAGTGGTTAACACAAAGCACTAAACAATAAACGTAACTATAGACATCTATCGGTTTATATATGAATTAAAATTAAAACGAAATATGTTTTTTTTTGTAAATTTAATTATTTTAAATTTTCCATTCTTCACTTAAATATTTACAAGTTTTTTTGTATTTTTGATTTTAAAATTTTATTTTATATAATATTCTTAATTTTTATTTTTTGTAAATTCAAATTAATAAATTTAATTTTCTTTTTTCGGTAACTATATTCAATTTATTCAATTTATTTATGCTTTTCTTTTTCATAATATATATAATATTTTCAATAATCGATATGTATACATATTATTTAAATTTAATTAAATTAATAATTTTTTATAATTGTTATATTTTGTTTGCTTTCATAATATTATAATATTATTATATAATATATAATATATAAATATATATATATAAATATATATATATATATATATATATATATATATATATATATATATATATATATATATATATATATATATATATATATATATATTATATATATATATATATATATATATATATATATATATATATATATATATATATATATATATATATATATATATATATTATTTAATTTAAAAATAAAAACGAATTGCACAATTTGTAGTTTTTTGCTATACATAATGTATAATATTTTTGTTTGTGCTAAATAAATTATAAATTAATTAAAATACATACATGTGTGTGTGTTAGGTTAATTTTCTCCCTAATTAATTTTAATTAAAAAATAAAATTTAGATTGTTCGTTCAACATTAAGAATAGGTTTGTTTTTGAATCGTGATTGCTTCACAGCCTAAAATCTAAAATTTAAATTTTTGTATTTTGTTTAATTTTTAATTTAATTATTTTTTTTCCGGGTAATTCAAACACGACACAACCATTCGGAACAACAAATTAAATCAAAATTTAATTTCGATTTAGTAATTTTTTTTTTTTATCGATTTTTGTATTTTACTATGAATAATTATGTTTTACTTATAGTTTGGCATGGCACTTATCAATTTACTAAAAACAATAATTATATATTACTACTTATTTAATTAGACAATTAAAAAAAAAAATTAATAAACATAAAACTACATAAAAAAAATATATATTTCCAAAACATTAAATTATAAAAAGCGCCCAAATTTTTTTTTTTACTAATTTTTTTATAAATTATATTTAAGAATTATATTTTTGATAAAATTATTTTTAATTAAATTTGGCTTTTTGTTTGTTTTCGACGTAATTTCCGGGAATCGCAAAATTACACAACATATTATATATTTATATTTAATTTTAATATAATCTTGAACAGGACTAGAATATTACACACATAAGAGATTATTTAGTTTTGTTTTAATTTAATTAACAAAATAAATTTATCAAAACTATAATTCTGTTCGTTAATTTTTTTAATTTATTATTTAATTAATAAAAATATATATATATATTCTTATTATTAATTTAAATATAACAACAAAATAGCTAACAATGAATGACAATATAGAAAATATTTTCTCTCTCTTTCGTTCTTACCATCGAAACAAAAAAATAACAACATCATTGTACAGTGACGGGGGGTTTCAGGCGGGATCTACCATTTTGTTTCAGCAGTGGTTTTTTTTATTTGGGACTTGTGTATAATATTAGGCATATTCTATGGCACATTAGTAAAAGTTTTCTAGTCACCCAGCTGTACCATAATGTTTCCAAATGTTCCAGCCACTTTGTAATTTAACTGAGCTGTTCGTTTTGTATTTAAAAAAAATTTGGGAAGTTGGGTGAAGGGTCGGGCATTAACGGATGGCACACTATTTTCCTCACTCATAATTTTCTTTACAAAAACAATAATTTAATTTTCCTACTTATTTTCAACAAAATAAAAAAAAAATAAAACCCTAGTAAAATTGATGCTATACAATACTTTCTTTTTCCGGTGGCGGTGACAATTCACCAAAACCTGTAACACCAAGTACCCCACTTTGCATGACGCCAATGCGACGCATTGATGCATCGCTCGATCGAAAACCATTGCCTTGTAACAGTCCCGTAATAAAATTGGCAATTGGTTGTGTAAAATTTGATTTTTTCGTTGTGCTACCACCATCACCACCATTGCCACAGCCAACAAAACCACCACCGCCCCCACCACCATCGCCACCGCGGCAATCGGGCGATATTTGATGTAATTTAAGACCAACCGTTTCTAGTGATCGCCATCGTTTTTGATTATTCAATAGGATTTCATCTTGTGGACTAGTAAGTGAACCTTGCCGATATAGCAACGGACAATTGGGATCCTCAATCCCAATCGAACCATTACAATTATTATTGAGGTTATGTTTATTATGTATCGCACCATCATGCTGCTGCTGATGTTGATGATTATTATATGTATCACCATCATCATTATGATGATTATTATTATCTATTCTACTATTTAAATTATTATTATTTATTTTATTATTATTTATCACGGACACTGTAGCATCGAATGATATTGAACCGTGTCGTGAAGTGCTCCGACGTCCCGGTTTACTATTACTACAACTACTACTGTTTAACTCATTTTTGATTGGTTTGATTTTTTTTGTTTCGGGCCGATTTGGAAATGTTTCGCTCGGAAATGGATCCAACGATCTGCTTTCGCCCAAACGATAATTTAATTCGACACGCGAATAATCGTCCGATGAAACGGCCGATCGTAATTTTTGTTGCGGTTTAACTAGTGTTTTTTTACAATTTATCGGATCGATCAGAGAATCGCATTCAGAGTTTTCGAGCGTTGAATTTGAACCAACTTCGCTCAGATACAATGGAATTTGAGCGATTCGACGCGGACGTGGCGATTCTCGATGAAAACCATGACACGAACCTTGTAGACTATATGTACTGTCGATGTCCGTTCGTGGAATACTTGAATGACGGCGACTGCCACCTGTTGATAAATAAAGAGTCAGATGATTACACATTATTTACAATAAAATCATTGATCGCTTACCAAAATTAATAAGACTTGGCTGTCGTGACACTGAATTAAGCATCGGGCTTCGCCTCGGTCGACAAAACAGCGGAGGTGGTAGGTCTCCAATATCAACGTATTTCTTTTGAATCGCATTTTCGTTTGCACCAACCAACCAATATGTCATCACATCCCCTTTGCCTTTCATCGGAATGAGCCCCCTCTTTTCGATAATATATCCGCCTAATTTCTCAAGTGCTTGCTTAACCGCCTCCGATACATGAATCTTTAGGGCCTCGCCATTCGATTCCATACGCGATGCAGTATTCACCGTATCACCAAATAAACAATATCGAGGCATTGTAAGTCCGACCACACCAGCGACCACGGGTCCCGTATGCATTCCAATCCTCAATTTTAAAGTTTCGTTCGGACGATGCGATATTTTGTGCGATCGTACAGCTTGCAACAGTTCCAAGCTCATCGATGCAATTTCGCCAACATGCTGATCGCCGTTTGATATTGGTAACCCCGAAACAACCATATAGGCATCGCCAATAGTTTCAACTTTGTACACATCATATCCCTTGATGATACGATCAAAAACTGTATACAAATCGTTTAAAAAGTTAACTACTTGAAGCGGTGTACTCTCAGCTGACATCGCTGTAAAACCAACAATATCACTGAAATATATGGTCACTGAATCGTAAGAGACCGGCTCAACACCATGTCCCTTCGTTAATTTTTCAGCAACCGTTTGTGGTAACATTCGATGCAATAAATCTTCAGTTTTCTTCTTCTCCTCGCACAGCAACCGTGTCCTTTCGTTCACAATATCCTCCAAATTGTTTGCATACTTTTCCATCATTTCCATCATCTGGTCCATAATATTTTTCGATTTACCACCCCGCATCTTTTTCAATCGCGTTCGAATCGACGGAAAATCGGGTCGAAGTTCGGGCGTCTCGTCCCAACAATCTTTGATACAGGCGAGCACATAGTCTGGACATATGCCTGTATCAATACAGCATTCGATATCGGGACGAAATGGCTCCTCATCGATGCCCGGTTTACGTTTCACCAACTCGATAATTTCTTTTGGTTCGCATATCGTTTGTCCAAATGGCCCTTTTCGGCCAATTATTTCGTACAGTATTATGGCGAAAGCGTAGACATCACCTTTTTGGCTGCCGAAAACGTTTGGATTTCGTAGTAATTCGGGTGCCTTCCAAAATTGATCTGAAATAAAGTTTCGAATTAGACGACATCAAACAAGTTGAGTTACGATGGACTTACTTCTAAAATGCTGGTGTTCACCAATCGAACCACTTTCAGCACAGTGACGCAAATCGTGAAGACCAAAATCGGTTACTTGGAGCATCCATCGGGATGTGACCACACAATTAGATGATTTTAAATTACCATGGAAAATTAAAGCTGAGGTATGTATATAAATCATTGCCTAGATACAAATCGGGATTAACATTTTGAGTCTCAATTACATCGATCGGCTTACCTTGATTAGATCATGAATAAGGGACGCTATAAATAAATCATCCAATTTTATATCCTCATTCTCGATAATATCGTATAAACTTCCTTTTGCACAATAATCGGTGACCAATAGGATTCGCATCGGTTCGACGCACGCCCCAATAAAACTGTTGATATTATCGTGACGCAGATCGCGTAACAGCCGCATCTCCTTCATTATATCGCGCGATATGTCCTTTTTGCGCGAAAACTTCAGCTCCTTGATTCGCACGACAACGCCGCGGAATCGTCCCGTCGCCGTAAACACTTGATTTGAACATCGCGATCCGAACGAGGCAGCACTCGCCAAACTCAACTAAAAAATGGATCGGACATTAATTTGTGTCGTGTGAATTCATTTTTAATTTATTTCTTAATTAACCAACAACAAAAAATAAATTAATTATATTTAATAATTTGTAATTACTTTACTCGGCGATGAAACAATATCATTGTTAAAATAACCTTTAATTTCGTGCGAATCGATTTTCCACAACAGGCCCTCGATTTCCAATTCGATTTTCCATTTGCGATAGATGCTCATGGTTATGACGCCGGCACAAAATAGTATCAGGCCGAGTACACCAGCCGCAACCATCGACGTTATATGCGTGTCATCCTTGCCGCACAATTCGTTCATAAAACCGCACGATGGTTCGTGATTTGGTTTGTCGCCGCCCGCCCAATCGATTCGGCTCGATGCATTGATTATTTTGTATTCCTAGAAAATTGCGTAGAAGAAAATTTAGAAAAAATTTGTACCAATTAGATCGGTTGCTCTAATTTTAGAATACTAATTAATTTATATGTACATAGATCGAATTCGCCTATAAATGATGTTTCGCGTGATTGGTGGTGTTGAGAAATTGTTGTCGTCAGGATTTTTTTTTATTTTTGTTTATAGAAAGATAGAATTTTACATGGTTTGTTTGATTTAAAATTATGTAATTAAAAAAATAATTAATTAAATTAAAGATTTATTTCATTTTATAATATATAAAATTTATGTGGTTGTTAATTAATTGAAGAGGCATTAGATTTTGGCAATAAAGCAGTGAACCGCTCAGAATTTTTGAAACGTCCTATTTCTCTCTCAACCTTAGATTCGCATCCTGACATCGAGGACATAGGGCTACTTATGTCAAGGTCCTTGCACCAAGCAATCTTACCAATGCCTCACACCAATAAGATTAAAGTATATATATATATATATATATATATATATATATATATATATATATATATATATATATATATATATATATATATATATGTATATATATATACATATATATATATATATATATATATATATATATATATATATATATATATATATATATATATATATATATATATATATATATATATATATATATATATATATATATATATATATATAATATGCCTGTTGGACACCCTTGATAAACTATTCATAGATTGCCTTTTATATTTCGAGATTTGGCAACCCTGGTGTTGCAATCTGTCAACTGACAGCTCTATCGTAAAGTTGGAAGTTTTTGAGGTTATACGTACTCAGAACGTTTTGACATACGAGCGCTATTTGTGTTGTTCTCGAGCATTTCTTTCGACCAATCGACAAGAGCGTTTTTTGAGCGATTGACAAATTGTGTGGGATCCAACGCGAACAAATTTTTTTGACAGTTATATGTTCATGCAATATTGAGTGTATGCTGGTCCCACTAATGCCTAAGGTTGTCTCTATCTCACGATAGGTCACATGACGATCTTGCAATATCAGTTCGCGCACAGCATCAATGTTTTTCGGAACCACAACTGATTTTGGACGACCTTCACGAAATTCGTATTGGAGTGAACTCCGACCACGATTCAATTCACCATACCATCGATAAACACTGGTCCTTGATGGAGCTTCATCGCCAAAAGTTCATTCATGCACTGCTGCTGAGTTAATCCACGTCGAAAGTTGTAAAAAATAATCGCACGAAAATGTTCACGATTTAATTCCATTTTTGGGAGCAGATAAATGTCTTAAATTATATGTCAAAACGTATGTCAAAACGTTCTGAACACCAGGGTTGCCAAATCCCGAAGTATAAAAGGCAACCCTCGTATGAGCACTTGCTGCATCACAGATTAATACACGAAATCAACAGAGCTGTCGGACTTGCAGAGAACAAGTTCGGTTTTCGAGTGGGGTGTTCTACTGTAGATGCTATAGCAGAAGTCGATAAAGCAGCTGACGGATCTAAACAAACACGGCGTGTCCCAGAAGTAATTATACCCTAGTTACCTTTAATTGAACAAAGGCTTTAATAATCAGCAGGCGTAGCTACTCAGATGGAGGTTACGAGTAGTGTACCACAAGGCTCGATTTCAGGACCTCTGCTTTGGAATATTCTTAATGACGGTGTTCTCAGAATTCCCTTGCGCGAGGACTTCATATTACCTAGTAAACAAATTTCAACAAATAGCATCTATAGAGTCGTTGAATCTCGTGCAGCATAGATTCCCGCAGTTTAGATCGGTAGAGAAAATGGTCGGGGTTATCGAGATCCGTCTTTAAAGACCCAGATTACCACAGTTATGGAGAGGGGTTACAGGTGAGATGTAGGTAATACATCTGCCTGAATAACTGATGGAGTGGGTTGGATGATTGTGGAACCTCGACTGGCTTGTATGCAGAGATTGGGGTGATTTTACCCGTAGTTAGATGGTGTGCTTAGGGCTGCAACATCTTTGTCGCAACGCTTATACTTAGGAACCGATTTCTGGACTACATTCGGCCTTCAAATCACGGTTTCTGAAATAAGTATGTAACCAAACGAGCATTAACCCAAGCACAGATGCAAGAGTTGGAGAAGGTCAAGGCCAAATTTCCATCATCTGCAGTATTGGGTTTAGGCAAGACGCACTTGCTCCAGCACGAGATAGACACGAGTGACGCGAAACCAATAAACCAATAACGAAACGGTACTATGCCATATCACCTGCCGTTCAGAAACACATGGATCAGGAAATCAACAGAATAATTGAACTTGGAGTTATAGAAGAAAGTTCTAGTCTATGGAGTTCTCCGATGGCAGTAGTACGTAAGAGTAACGGTAAAATCAGGAGTCTTGATGCCCGCAAGGTTAACCCAGTCACAGTCAAAGATGCTTAACCATTTTAATTCCCTTTACTCAGTCGACTGGATAACACCAGATATAACACTCGTATATCCAGTATTGACCTGAAAGACGCCTTTTGGCAAATTCATCTTAACCAATCATCCAGACATAAGACTGCATTCACAGTCCCAGGAAGGCCATTGCATCAGTTCAAAGTATTGTCATTCGGACTTTGCAAGGCCGCGCAGACTGATGCACAAAGTAATACCTCACGAACTGCACGATCAGGTATTTCTCTATTTAGACGACCTGTTACTAACCTTTGGCTACCTTCTAACAACCCATTCAATTACTAGAAACAGTAGCAAAGAAGTTGCGAGAAGCGAACATCACCATAAACGTGGAAAAATCAAAGTTTATGCTTAGATAGCTTAAGAATCTAGGACACATAATTCGAGAGGTTTGCCTCAAAGTGGATCCGGACAAAGTCAAAGCTATCAAGGAGTTTCCGATTCCCAAAACCATTAAGCAGGTGCATCAGTTGCATCACGACTTACAGATCTACTAGAGACTAAGGGAGCAATCAAGTGGAGTGAGCAGGCACAAGAGTCATTGATGAACAACAACTTGTAGGTAGAAGTCATCTCCAAATGGCTCCGCAATCATTGGTTGCAGTTGGCGTCGGAAAAAACTGAGGCAGTTGTAATAGCAGGCAGGCGGATGCTTTCGCCTATAAATTTTAACATAGGAGGAATAAGAATAGTATCAACAGCAAAAATTAACTACTTGCGGTGTGGCTAAACCATCGATGAAGCTTAAAAAACATATGAGACAAACTGTGGTAAAGGCGAATATAATGATAGCTGGCCTTATTCGATTAATTACCAGCACTGGTGGATCGAGAGCAAGTAAAAGGATATTGCTCTCCTCGGTATAGTCACCGCAATCATATGGGGTACCCGTATGGATTCGACAATAAGACACTGCAAGAGCCAATGATCAACTGGAGCGCGTACAACGAACTATGGTACTCCGGGTATGTAGTGTTTGTAAGACAATCTCGAATTACGGTTGCCTCTTCATAATACCTAGTATGCCACCTTTTACGTAAATGGTTAAACATAAGAGTCACAGTACTCAGTGGGACTCTTAAGGAAGGCGTAAAACAAGAAATGATGGAATAATGGCAGAAACGATGGGACAACGCAGACACTGCGTCGTGGACTATTGATTCCTAAAGTTAAAGTGTGGGCATAACGCAATTCTTTGAAATGCACATTAAAGAGAGGCCTTGTTGTTTCTACTGTGATGATCAAGATACACCAGAAAACACTATTTTTCACTGTGAACGATGGGAGCGGTAGCGTCGTGAGTGTACTGATGAAGTAGGGCAGTTGACAACGGAAAACATTATCTTTAATTATCGTGTTATAATTTCGCTGTCGGAGGAGCGAAATTATAACACTACGATAGTGATGATATTACGTCAAAAATGAAAACACAACATGACGCTACAACTTAAACTGATAAATACATGGACGTCCAACGCCTGAAGTTATGCAAATTTTGTAAATATCCCTGTAGCTTTGTAGAACTTACACAAAATGCTTGTGATCTTCAATTCAATAGTTGGTAACCTACAGTTAACCCAATAAAACTCCACTAGATATTTTTGGCGTAGTGGTTAACGCTACGATAGTTGGAGATGGCAGGCTCTGTTTCGAATTCTGATAGCGTTGATGGAAAAGCGACGTTTTGATTACGATCGATGGTGTGCATGAACACATCTACGATCATTTATTGGAGAGCAGAATTCATGAACCGACCCATTTTCCGTCGACCCATGTCAGTACTTTAGACTGATGGTTCAAAGATTGTTCTGAGCAAATCTGGCTTTTAGCAGTACGTCCTTGATTTGGCTGTAATGGCGTAAGATCGTATGTAAATAAGTAAACCGCGAAAGAATTAGAAATGCCTTGAGCCACAACATTTCTTGAAAAGATAATCATCTTTTCGTCATAAATTGTCTTTACAATTGCGCAGTAATACTAATGTACTGCAGATTTTCTTTCATTATATATCCCAGCAAACCGATGGCACGCAGTACCGCCATCAAACACAATAATATCCCTCTGAGAACTTTATATAAGGAACAGACTCATCCAGTTCTGCCAGGAAAAAACTTGTGTCAATCCAGAAGTTATATACTTCTTAAATAGAGTCTTTAAAATTAGGCCTTATCAAGTGGGGAGTAGCTTAGAATTGAGGAATATTAGAACCACGTATGTTATGTCGATGAACAGCTACTTCAGGAAGTATTTATTAAAACAAAAACAAGAGGTGGCCAAATTGGCACTCATGTATTATACCTATAGGTAGATTTGACCAATATGGTCCCATAAAAGAATAAATCGGCTGATATCTGTACAACGGGCTAGTATAAACACAGATCAGATTTGGCGTTTTCTCATACATACTACTGTTTCAACAACGTAGTATTGGACCAGTCACTTCAACTTAATTTAGCGATTAAGGACTATATAGTTTGAGACAATATGTAATTGTGTCCCTTTTTGTGATGTCGAAAAATATTGTGAAATAAATTTAAAATAATTCTGCGTTCCATAATCATTTATAAAACTCAACCAACTCAACGGATTTGTATTGAGAGGAGAAAAGAATTCCGCCCACTCCCAACTCTAAAATGAAATTGATGGCTGGACATCGTGAACATTGTTATTTCATAACAACGTTTGGTTTACGCCCAGCGGTTTTCACTACGGGAGACAGATCAAGTGTCTCGTTGACTCCGTTACCAGTTAATCCAATCACAGCATTGTATTCTCTACGTCTACAGAGTCTTGATCACACCCGTTGTCGTGTAGGAATATGAGAGTTAAACCTTGACGGATGAGTACAAAAGATGGCTTCTAACATAATCATGCATTCCCAAAACGGGACGTTGATGTAACATACCGGGTTTTTATCAATCACGAGATCCGGAATTTAATGTGAAACCAAAGGACAAAGGCTGGCTCGGTCACGCATCGAGTGTTGATTCGAGCCAAATGATACAGCGATCTGTAAAAGGCGAGTCACCTTGAGGCAGACGCAGAGGCACCCTACATCTTCTAGTTCTTTATAATAATACGAAGAGCTGGCTCGTGATCGAAAACGATGGAGTCAGTTTGTTGTCACGGTACGGACCAACAATGGCCTGTAAAACCCGTTAAAGAAAGTTAAATGTCAAATTTGAAGGTAACTAATGCAAATTTTTTCTTAAAGGCTCCAGGTCTCATAGTTTACACCTATTGATCCATTGTGTAATATTTAAACCTGATACTGAGTGTATATTGTTGATTTTTTTCTGTGGCTTACAAATTAGAAGCAGTACTGATCCCTGGCCCACTGCAACACTACCAAATTGACTGGTTAAACTAGAAATCTTTACAGATTGAGATCAGAACCACTTTCAGAACAGTCTTACTTCTGGCACATACATGCAAAACGAGTCCTAGAATTGCTAGGCGTATAAGGCTTATGAACTTGTTGTCATAACTGGTTGTTGTAATAACCTGTGGCATTCAGTAGTTGGCATCAAAAATAATTAATTCGTACAATTAACGCCACAATCGATAGATTTCGAGTTTAAGTTCTTGTAATTCGCTAGCACTGTTGCGACACGATTAAACACTACATATACAAATCGCACAGTACGAACATCAAGTGCGGTAGCATGTACCTGATGGATTTGATCTTTTCGATCATACAGTCATTCAATTACGTCCTCATCAGATCATAACCGGCCTAACGAATTATTCAACAACATAACATTGCACACTATGACCCCCTGATGGAGTGCAGAAGCCATGGGCTGACCCATCTTCCATGACAGTACTATAGGGTGGCATGGAGCTATGCAATGTGTAGATGGTTAGGTAAATCGGACCTATAGCCGTACGTCCTCGCTGGCTGCAAAGCGCAAGGTATGGACGTAAATAAGCGAACCGCGAAAGAGTTGGTGGTGCCGTGAGCCCCAAAACAGATTGCATATTAATAATCCTGAATCTGAATCCAAATACGTCGCTAGAAGATACGTTGTTACCATTAAATCTACTTTATAACACGCACCGAAGAACATGAGTGATGCTATAGCCCACATATAGACTTCCAGGATGTCTTCTTTAAGACGATGTTGGTCAATTACATTGCATAACGGAGCGGAGAGAAGTTTGTCAACGAAAATCCCAAACTTTAATTTTAGTCTATCAAACAGTTCAAAGATAAACCAATTTAATTCATTTTAGCGATGATCCTTCGTACATAACCTGCATCACCAACACCCTGCTTAGTACTTCACTAAAATTACAACTTCACGAATAATCACGCCGTCAAAAATTTTCATGATCACTTACGATGTTGCTGACCAACTGAACATTAAATAACTTCCATAGTACTGGCATATAAACTGGGTGGATGCTGCAGCCCAACTAGGGCACATGTGTTCATCCACATTGTCTATTCTATTCAGATTATTAAGTCGGCACCCTTGGGGTCTTAACCATCGTACCATTTTGTTAGTAACTTATAACTCGTAAAATCCTCAAATTTATCGTTTATTTAGCGCCATCTATTATTAAGCACAAATATTATGGAATATCATCTGAGAGTGCTAGAGAGACTGGATTACCCATAAACTATCAACCAAGCTACTCTAAACTGTTTATAACTCACTTCATCGCTCCAACATGAATCACCACAATACTGTGCACAATACTTTCGCAACGACATGGGTCTGTCGTTGTGGAACCCTTCATGACATGAACCTATTTTGTATGATACTGTCCAGACCTACTACTAATGAACAGTGAAGCCGTAAGTGCACACAGCACGGTTTTACTAATAATCAAAATCCTATTTGGTTTGGTATACGAATTGTGGAACCTAAATTACCAAACACAACTTAGTTGCGAGCCAAGCACTTTGCATCAATTTTTTTTAAGAAAGCTAATGATGAATACTTATGTGTAGTAAAAAAAACATTAAATATACGACGAACTCACTCACTGGAAAATCGTTCCCTTGGTGAAAATACGCCACCGGGACCATATGAAAATCACATTTAAAATGTTCCTCCCGGAAGACGAACGGCTTGAGAGCCAGTACGGAAAAATTTCCCTCCGAATCTCCATTGCCATCAATTTTGATTGTTGCTCCGGTAATACCTGCCAAACGGGATACAAGTATAACAAAACTAAATTAGTTATAAACTAGAGTCACCTGGATATAGTTGTTGTTGTATACGACCACTAGGCACTTGGCATGTAGTCGGTACTGTATCTACTTACTTTTGTATGTATGATTTTTTATAATTGTCTCAATAATTCGTGTCCCATTGCTCGCTATTTCAAAGATGACATTCTCGGTAAGTGGCCTAATTTCCGCCCTCAACAATTCGTCGAGCGCCCAAACGTACAACATCACAGAATCGTATAAATAGGCGGCATAGATCGAGACAAATTGTTTGATTTGTTTCTTTAAAAAAATATCGGGCATTTGAAAATAGAACGGCTCTTTGGTATTGTACTCTCGAACTTTTGTCGTAAAACTTTCATAATTTTCGGTTGGCGGTGTCGAAACGACAACCAATAAGCTACGGGCACGATTTTCAAAATGATCGATTTCCGAACAGTCTTTGACCTTACTCAAAATTTCAGTACGATATAAATATTTGGATGCTTCGCGCGGCGAATATGTCAGCATATCAACATAAATGACCAAATATTCACCCTTTTCGAATAGCTGTTGCGCCTCCATCGACAACATCATGTCGACGAGCGACGAGGATGTGCCCAAAAATACATAAATACGTGTCCGATTTTTTGTATCCTGAATCGTTTGGTACCAATACGCTGTATTGCAGCATGCCATATTATCTACACAGCATTTGTGATGATCGACAATTTCGACACAATGATTTATTGACATGTTGCGTTGGGTTGCTTGTTGCTTTAACGATAAGGCCACGGTTGACCATAATTCTTCGTGGATAATTGAAAATTTTGTCCAGCCATAATAGTCGAGTAGTGAAATCACAGATTTTGTTACCTGAAATGAGAACAGAAGAATAAAGATTATTAGTATATGTGTAGTACAGCTTTTGCCATATCTCGTTGTTATCTGGATCGATACACTCGAAATTTTGCTACTAATGTTTAAATGCACTGGGTCGAACGAGCCCACTAACTATAAAAATGCCCCTTGCATTGATAACTCTCATCAAGTAGCTCGTAAAGCAGCGCTAATAAGCTCTTACGAGAAGAAATGTCCTCTTAGTAATCCCAAGAGAACTAGGGTAGCACGGTGGACTAGAGAGCTGAGAAGACTTATGACACAGGAAACAAAACAGTCAGCAAAACCATGTTTTTGGTGAAATGGAAGATTAGGACTCGTCTAGATCCTCTCAAAGAGAGTCCAAGAAATACATTCGTATTTTGAAAACACAACGAAATGGAGATCTTTTTGTGAGAAAGGTGATATTCTCACGGCACGCACTGGACTTAAGACTCTCTTATCCCTGGAAGTATGAACACCTCTAGGTCTCTATCGGTAGCCAGTATGGGATTCAGACGAGTATCATTCAGGAAGCCCTTAAAGTTTTAAAGAAAGCTTGTTTCCCGAAATTAAGGATTCAGATAGAATCTCACAAACCAATGCCACCTGGTGACTCAATGTGGCAAAACGAAAGAATTTGATAAAAGATAGTATGCAGCATCAATTCGTCGGTATAATCAATTTATCAATTTAAAACACCAAGATCAGAAATATTTCCTGGTCTCCTGCAGAGACTGCCAATAATTCTAATCCACCTTTAACATATCTTTAGAGCCAGTTTGGTTCTGAGACTGTTCGTAACGGATGTTCTCAACATGACTCCTCAGAAGGTATTTCCTCAAGGTGAGTTAATGGAAGGAGGAAAGCTCTTAAGTGAAGTTTTATCTTCACGTTTGTCGTGTCTTGTAGACAACTCACTGCTATATAGTTCAACTAATCGACAACAGAAAATTCTGTCAGAGTACAGGCAAATAGCAATTCAGATAGTGGAGAGCTAGTGTTGTGATCACGGCGGCCTTTTAGTTAATCCTATAGAAAAACTATGAGATGGTTCTTTTCACTATAAGCACAGGTCTCTGGGAAACTCTAGTCTTCCAATAATTTGGCGTCACATCTTTCCAATTTCTTCAGAAGTTAAGTATTTCGGGAACTGGTTAAATCGTAACCTTTCATAAACATTTTGAAAAAAAAGTTATAAACCATCCAAACGACTTGCAATGACTTGTTTGTCTAGACAATGTGGAAGCTATAAATACCACACTAACTGCAGCATCCGAACTATGATACTGTTACCGTTTTATCATTGGAACCAAAACCGTTTACCTGTGAGAAAGAGGCAATTGCTCCAGTAGTGTTAAGATATCGAAGGAGGTGGACGGTCACATAAATGTCCTCATGTACTTGAACAGTATCAAGTCCAAACTCTTTGGGAAATTATTTAGGGATTATTTGTAAGGGACATCAACGAAAGGGACTACAAATGTCTCTCTGACGGAGATATGGTTATTTTTCGGGATAGATCAGTTCACTGTAATATGGTTGGTACCGTATTATAAGTACTAAATCCGGAGGTGAAATTATATATCTTGATAGATTTGCCAGCGGTTTTTATTGCGGAAAATACTGCAATTTTGAAAGAAGCACTCTATGGAATTGAGTTAACCTGCAGATATCATCGTATATTTTTTTCCGACAAGTAGGCTGGTTTAAGGACTAATGGTTCAAATACTGTTTTCTCAAAACTTGTTTTGGAGACAATAATTACATTGAATCGATGTGAAACATTTGGCCGATAGCCAACCCGGTTGTAGTTGCATATTCCTTTCATTTTTCTTGTGTGACTCCTTTACAAACCATAGTCGTGACCTTGTAATATCATAAGAGAGATAAGGACAGTCACTTTAACGGCCTTCAACAATTAATCAGCAAAGATTCCATTACCTCTTGAACTATGAAAGACTTCGGGACTAAGGGTCTAACTGAGAATTCTAACGAGACATTGTTTTAAATTTTAACATGTCCCGAATGGAAATTCGGAATAATCAAAACTGTCTGCATTGAAGACAGGGAAACCCGAAACTGTTGGCCACTTTCACTGTTTTGGGTTGCGGTTTTTTTTTAAGAACAACTGACGATCTTGACGATACTGGATATCATGGCCTTCATTAGGAATTGTAACCGATTTCAGGATTAAAATCAGTCATTTGAGAAGTGATTAGACCTGAGTGACGGAGAAAAATACTCGTAATGCTCATACCGGCTATTTTGACTCGGAATAAAAAAACTCCGAAGAAGATTTATTACCAAAGCATGTTCATATAAAATGTTAAGTTGACGATCAATCAGATAGACACTTATGCCGAAAAATAGGTATGTCGAATACATTTTGGACGATTTAGTGGCCATATAATATCTCATCTGTACCCCTAAATGATTTCGATAGACAACGCCGGTTGACGTCTGTCGCACTAGGTTGTAAAACTAGAGGCTGGTAGACACAAAAACTCGAATGGATTTAGCTGTCGTTAAATTTGAAACCCAACAAACAAGACTGCTTTGAAAAAAGAAGGTTGAGAAGGTTCACCGAACTGACCGTTAATGGATGCGGATCCATAAACAACGATTCCACAATGTTAGAGCATGACCAAGAGTATGTCAAAATTTAAACGGTAATTGACATGAGGCATAAATGTTGCCTTCTTCTATTAATGTGAAAATATCGACCCCCAGACAAATAAGCAGAACTTGCAACAGCATTGGAGTCAAATCAGCATATAACGGGTGATTTTTTTGTGGTTAGGATTTTCATGCATTAGTATTTGACAGATCACGCGGGATTTCAGACAAGGTGTCAAAGAGAAAGATGCTCAGTATGCTTTGACATTTCATAACTGAAGCCGAACGATCTGCCACAACGTCGAATTTTCAGTGAATGGGCCCTAGAAAAGTTGGCAGAAAATCCGCTTTTTTATCGACAAATTTTGTTCAGCGATGAGGCTCATTTCTGGTTGAATGGCTACGTAAATAAGCAAAATTGCCGCATTTGGAGTGAAGAGCAACCAGAAGCCGTTCAAGAACTGCCCATGCATCCCGAAAAATGCACTGTTTGGTGTGGTTTGTACGCTGGTGGAATCATTGGACCGTATTTTTTCAAAGATGCTGTTGGACGCAACGTTACGGTGAATGGCGATCGCTATCGTTCGATGCTAACAAACTTTTTGTTGCCAAAAATGGAAGAACTGAACTTAGTTGACATGTGGTTTCAACAAGATGGCGCTACATGCCACACAGCTCGCGATTCTATGGCCATTTTGAGGGAAAACTTCGGAGAACAATTCATCTCAAGAAATGGCCCGGTAAGTTGGCCACCAAGATCATGCGATTTGACGCCTTTAGACTATTTTTTGTGGGGCTACGTCAAGTCTAAAGTCTACAGAAATAAGCCAGCAACTATTCCAGTTTTGGAAGACAACATTTCCGAAGAAATTCGGGCTATTCCGGCCGAAATGCTCGAAAAAGTTGCCCAAAATTGGACTTTCCGAATGGACCACCTAAGACGCAGCCGCGGTCAACATTTAAATGAAATTATCTTCAAAAAGTAAATGTCATGGACCAATCTAACGTTTCAAATAAAGAACCGATGAGATTTTGCAAATTTTATGTTTTTTTTTAAAAAAAAGTTCTCAAGCTCTTAAAAAATCACCCGTTATATTCATTGATTTAATGGCAAACGAAAATGAACCTGGTTGGAAACCATCGATTATTCAGTAACAGTGGGACAGTCACATGGGATAATTTGCGCTAGTATAAGACATCATGGTGTAATGGCGAAAGTACTATTTGAGAATGTGTTGGATTCGATGTCCTGGATAATCCCGGAATGACTAATGCGATGAACAGGGCAAACCAATACACAGCTGGAACAGATGCAGTTAATGTTGCCTAGTGAGGAAATCCTTACTAGTTATTAAGCAGGTAATGTACCATAAGCACGAGCAAATTGGGAAGGTTTGAAAGAGAACAACACACGATTAACTTATTAGTCAGCCTGTTCCAACATGGATGTGTCCATGTTTCCAAATCGATGTTTCCATGTTTCATGTCGGGAGTACGGGCCTATATTACTACAAAAGTCGATCTGATTTCTGCTAGCTTTAGCATTAAAGTCTCCAATCTGAGATCGTGCTCAGGTACAGAGTCCATCAGATTTTCCAAATTATTGTAAAATGAGTCTTATTAACTTGGGGTTTGTTTACATCAGACGGCGCATATACACAGACAATTTCAGGTTGGCTAGTCTCATGTGCCAGCGAAGCTTACACATACGATTATCGACTACTGTGGCCCAATGAGAAATTTAACTACAAGATCTTCAAGGTCATCTCCACTGTTTAGCAATGTATGGCCTTCGGACACATGGTCTCCACTTTTATGCAATAGTTTCTTGGAGCGTTACGAGTTCCAGCCGATACTCCTTTACATGTGATAAGGCCGTCAAACCAGGTTTTCGTAGTGACTGCACGTTCCACGTACCTATCCTTAATCTCGTTTCCGGGTACTTAAGCGAAGAGTAATTATTGTTTTGGCGGGTCGTCAATCCCCACTCACATGGCATCCATGTTTCGTTAATATTACATAAATATTCCCAGTTGATTAACTTCCTATGTGGTAAGATTTTAGGTTATATTAGTCATATTGTGAGTCACCAAAAGTAGGATCAAACCCAACATTAAGGATATCCAATTCAAAGAAACCTAAATATTTAAACAGAGGAGACCTATGTTGTTAATGTCCGTACTCATCCATAGAGCGAAATGTCCATTAGCATCACAACTCGTTACCAGTAGAAAGTTTCATTTTTACACCCAGTTACAAGGTATGTAAAATCATCAGTTGGAGGTTGTGAAACGGAATGATAAGGAACATACCCTGAGGCAATAAACACTTTAGTGGGAGAATATGTGCAGCTGCATGATCAACCGAGCTACACTCTTCAATGAGAGGAAGGAATCAATGCTGGAAGTGTTGAGTCCCGAAACTGAATCATTAAGTAGAGAAGGTTCCTGAATTAAGCATATATCTATATCTCAAGTAAGCGTATATATGACTAAAATTAAAACACGGCTAAGCTCATGAGTTCGACACTCCAACGGGAAGTCATAATTTCATTCGAACATAACCTTGATATGATACACATATTATATATGCACATACTGGTTGTATATATAAGCGTTACATTCGCCAAAGTATTAATTGTAATATTTCTCAACATCGAGATGAAATCTTTATTCCATTCCAATACACTTAATAAAAACGCCAACGCTTTATTTTCCAACTTGCTAAAAATCATCTCCATCTTGTCTATTTCTATAAAACATCTTAATTTTTTTTTAATTCTACCGCACCTCACACTCTCGCACTACGCACATACGAGTGTATATAATATACAGTGAAATGAGATTTTTTTTTGTTCGATTTAAATTATAAACAACAACAGCAATACATAGATGTGTAATTGAGTGTATATATCGCGGCGATATTCGCGATCGTTGTATATACTCGTACATACATTGTTTACAGTGTTAGCACAAACAACAAGACAAACGTATATTAAGTAAACAAAACTTTAAACGTTTAGAAACACACATGTGTGAATTCTATATTTAAAATTAATATCAAGTCGAAGTTGAAGAAGCAAAAACAACAAGATGTAAAGGGTTGTCCAATAAGAGGTTTTATGTTGATATTTATAAAATACGAGTATGCCATGACCAATTCGCACATTTGCGGCTGTATGTCCTCGATAAATTCACGAATTCCATCTTTTATGTCTTGAATCGATTGTGGAGCATTGGCATAGACCTTATATTTCACGTGATCTCGGTGGTCAAGTAGCGATCTCTTCGAGAAATAACGCGGTCAGGAAACTTTGCCGCAAAATAGCAATTGTTTCGTTGCTTGTGTGGCACGTAGCGCCGTCTTGGTGAAAATAAATGTGGTCCACATCAAGATCTTCCAATTTCAGCCATAAAAAAATCATTAATCATGACTCAGTATCCAATTTTTTTTTTATGTTTGTTTGTTGATATTTTTAACATTTGTTGTTTTTTAAGGATGCGGGTCGTCAACCCAGCGATCTAACCAGATTTAAGCGCCTTCAACGACAAGCTCTGGATACTGTGGTGGTATTCTATGGGTCTAATAATCGAAATATTTACGAAATTTTGATGCCCCGACCCAAAGAACCCACCCTCGGTGGCTACCAAGGAGGATTCCGTCTAAATCGGTCAGTCACTGTGACCCAATCAATCGAGATAGACTATGGTATGTGCTTGAATATGTAAAATGACAGTAACGCAGTCACAATGCTGTGTCAAAGTTGAGAACAGGCTATCGAGAACTTTTGCAATTAATTCCGGTGTTCGACAAGGAGATGCGCTGTCCCTGATACTTTTTAATCTTTCGATGAATACAGCCTTCGTAAAAAACGAAATATCTGAAATCTGGTTTTCGAGACCAAGACGCTATTGTTTTCAGTAGTGATTACCGCGATTATAGTGTGGGAAACGTTATCAAGGTTCACCTTGCACTTCTGAAATCGCAATATTGTCCACTTCTGATATGAAAATGTCTTGCAAATGCGGAATGTACGAAATATAGCTTCGAACGTTCGAGAAATACACGGCACAAAACGCGAATTTGATGGCACATACTGAGTTCAATCACGAGATCAGGAATTTAATGGAAAGTATGCTGGCTCGGTCACGTTCTGCGTGCTAATCCGAACCGAATGATAGTGTTCGTTTAAGGGAGAATCGCCTTTCAGTAGACGAAGAGGTCGCTGTCGGCGACGATGGCTTCACGGCATAGAGAGTGATCTGGCACATTCTAATTGCTTGCAACAGTATAAAGAGCTGGATGAAGACAGATTTTTGACCGGTACGGTTCAACAGTGGTTTGTAAAAGCCGTGGTACCGCAATCCATTCATCGTAACAGTTGCACCAGCCTCATTTTCGATAATGTAATGAAGAGGCTTTTCAACAATCATTCTTGAATTTTCCGAGCTCCAAATGCGACAATTTTGCTTATTAATGTAGCCTCCAAGATGAAAATGGGCCTCATACCTGAAGATGATTTTTTTTGATAATTTTGGTACATTTGAAGGATCCAACCAGCACAGATACGATGTTTATAGTGATCGACCGGTTTGAGTTCTTGTGTTAACTGATCTTTAAAAGCCTTTAGACCTAAATCTTTGGTGTAATGTCGTTTGTGGAATGTATAATTCCAAAGATCGACGAGGAATCGACAAACCTGGGTTTGCTTTAACAGTACGGGCTACAGCACCAATATTTTCAGTTGTTCTTGAGTGACGCTCACGGTTTCGATTTTTCACATCACTAACTTGTCCCAACATCTCTATTATCGACCGAGGTTGTCTATCACGATGGCTAAGTGCTTATTTTGGTGAACTGTGACAATTTTCACCATTTTATAAGTATCAAAATTGACAGCAGCCCAAATAGCAGGCTATTCAAAATAAAACCTCTTATTTGAAAACCCTTTACCAGAAGATGTAGAAAAAGAGGTTAAATTAATGCATACATTTTTTATTGATAATTTACGAACGAAAAAATTGAATATTTATGTTGTTTTCTATAAATATAGAATAAATAAATATTCCGCCATTTCTTGTTGTTAATATTTAAGTTTATAATCAGATCTAACGCGCGCGCTAATAAGAACTAAACTGTAAGACGAAGTCGGGGAAAAACGAAAAAACTACTGTAGGATTAGCACCAATGGCAATTGTTTGTCACACACAGACGCACACATTTCTGAAGTGTGAGTAAGTTGCTGCTGGTCGATTATTCGTTGGGTGACTAATTGCTCGAATCCAAACGTCTGTGTACTCGACTCGTTTAATTTTGTTTGTCAACAGGCAACGGCGAGGGTGTGTCCATTCAACGCTGTTTCGTTCACATACAGATTATTTATAATTTGGAAAATTTAATTAACAAACATTTTTGCGGTCAGATAATTCTTTTTTGTTTTTCTTTTTAGAAAATCTAAATTTAATTTGTATCATATAGAAAATGTTGAAAATTGAAAGAAAATTTATTGATTTTAATTTTTTTTTTTGGTTTGTTTCGTTCGTGTGTTATGTTTATTCATCTGCACACGCTGTATACATATATGCTATGTGTCTTCTCTTGCGTAAATTAGACAAAAAATTATTATCTTTGATGTTGTAATTTTGTTTGTGGTTCTCTAATTATAAACCCGAATGAAAACAGAACAGTTTTTGGTGGAAGTTGCACGTCTATTATTGAACACGTTTCCAGATGGCAAAGTGCGAAATAAAACACATATTCGTGGACCAGAACAGTATAATACTGACAGTTTTCGGAAAAGAGCAAGGTTAAAATCAAACAATTACAATCTGATGCGGCGCATTTGCCTGCTGGGGAACTGAGTGTCGTCTTTGTTAGAATAACAAAATCTTAAGGTATCATACAGTGAGTAGATTGAGTATCGTGTCAATAACGTGACTACTATTGTAAACAACTAGACGATGCCAGATCGATCATTGTCGCCGACAACGATCTCTTCGCCTACCGAAAGACGACTCCCCTTACAAAGATCACTGTCCTTTGATTTAATGCACTCATGGTTGAAAAGAACTCGATATGTGCGCATCAACATCGCGTTTTGGGCGATATACCGACAAGGTTCAACTCTCACATCCATACATGACAACGGGTCAGATCAGCATTCTGGATAATTTCAGTTTATCCGCGCATTCAATCTCACCACTCAGTAAAGCGTGAAGCTTTTTATGTATTTGAATGTGTGTTGGTACTTCCGAGTTGTTGTTTTACCGGACTTGATGTGTTTGTACTGTGCGATTCGTATTTATACATTAAGTAGTAACGCGACAGTTCTAGCGAATTACAAGAACTTATCTTGAAATATCGATTTTAATTTGATTGATTGTGGCGTTATAATATAATTTTGTATTCGTGAATTATTTCAGTTACTCTGGTCGCCACAACTCTTTCAAACGTGTGGCCCTAACTACTGAAAGCAATTGCGTCTTGATTTCGAAAACCAGAGATCAGATATTTGGTTTTTGACTCGTTAACTTTGAGACTAACGGAAGCCGAAAACTGTTCCAGTGGATCAAGCATCTCTTTCACTCTGTTGCCATTTAATCCAATCACTCAGATATCATCTGCATATGCAAAAAGGTAATTGGATTGTAGGAATAAGATATTCTCGATAGCCTGTTCTCAACTTTGACACAACATTCTGACTGCTTTATTGTCATTTAACACAGATGTATGTATTTTTTTGAGATTCCTAAATATTGAAGCGCATACCATAGTCCCTCTCAATTGTCATTAACTTGCTTAAAATCTAAGAATGAAGTATGGGATGAAGACAAGCTTTGGAATGAAGAAAGATTAGTTAAAAATGATGCTAGAGGACCACACCATGAAGTTGTAAAAATATTATTGAAAAGTTTTTGAGTAAACCTTTCGACGTAAAGGATGCTGTGAGCTTTCTAAGTAAAGGGGCAACAGTAAATGATAAAGGCAATAAAGTCTCTACAATACATGATCAACTTGTCATGCTGACATTTAGCAAACAGGCAAATTTTCAAATAATTCTTAACCACTTTAGCCACTGCCGAGATTTCAATCCAGTAAATTTTATGGTTTCAACAATACTTAGAGATTCTGTAAGTGTCTGGGAGGACATGCCAAAACCGACTGGTAACTCTGGGAGGACATGCCAAACCGACTGATAGGATCTGTTTCATAGTCTGATGAACTGAAAATATCAGGAATTGCATAAGCTAATGCACTCAATATCGTATACGATTCTATAGGGTCCTGTTTGCAAACCCAGACCAACCAACAGCGACACAAAGTCAAGAGGAACAAAAATGAAAGTCGTTCGAGGCACGTCAAAAATATATCAGTAACTTTTAATCTGGTGACTCCCCAACATATTTATTACTAAAGATGGTTGGAACCCAACCAGATTCCAAATAAGACAAACGCGATTTGCATCATTAGCCAACTGAAGTTAAACTACTCCAGTTGGCTAATAGGAGAATATCCCCTCTCCAGGGTAGAGAATATAGACGATATACAGGAATATTCCTGGAATTTAACACAAAGTATTTGATGCGAACCAAATGACTTTTAAAACAACCTTGGCAAGTGAGTATAAAGAAACCGATATTCTTAAGTTGTTGTTTTTTATGGAAAGAGGGTTTAAAGTACCTCATTTTATGACACGTAGGAGTAGCTGATCTCACCAGCTATAAATTAAAATGGGCAATGGTTTTAAATGCTTTTAACTATGTCAAGAGGCAGAAGAGCCGCTGGTTCAAGTCCTTTTTGGAGAACCACTTATCGTATGGTCCAGCTCAACTGATTTGTGTAAATTAAACATAGCCAGAAAACGTCACAGCTTATAAGGAATTAATGTATGACC
Organism: Tipula lateralis; assembly: GCA_963932295.1. NCBI lineage: Eukaryota > Metazoa > Arthropoda > Insecta > Diptera > Tipulidae > Tipula > Tipula lateralis. The sequence continues at coordinate 74,260,989 of OZ010737.1, forward strand.
CGAAATAGTGGAATTAATGTATGACCCGAAATAGTGCTGAACATGTACCACGCTCAAGTACACTTCAAACGAAAGGAAGCTGAACAAGCTGTATCGAGAATGAAAGATTGTAACTGGAACAGACAAAGTACAAGCTTCAAACTTACTGCTCGTTTGGAAAACAACGAAAAGTTGCTTTTGGATCATTATCCTGCTATCATGAGTCAGTGAACTAATATTGATATAGAGTACCAACTGGAAATTTTATCATGTACCAATAAATTCAAGACATAATGGTTTCATGTGGTAGCTGGTAATGCAAGATGGTAGCTGGTGATGCAGAGCAATTGATGACCGTTTTGTACTTTTAAAGGGATCTTTTTCAAGTCTTTCACCAATATTCAATGCAACCACTGCTTGACACATCTTCAGTAGGCCCACTGTGCACAAGGCCCTATACAAAACCCTTATTTGTTCACGCTGTGTTGAAATAACAAACCTTCAGCCAAACACTTAATCCAAACGATAGACGGAGCAGTGGCGATTGGCGAATATGTCTCACAAACCGATCTGATGAGCTTGAAACACAACCTGTAGCTCTATTTGAGAAAATGAGGAAATTTAAAATATAAAGTGCTCTTGAAGAGAATGAACCCATACTAATAGGAAGAGATTTTTGACTGCCAGTTTGGTTTTAGAAAACACTTGACAGCAGAATCATCGATAGTATAAAACGAAAGATAAACTTAAAAACACACGTTCAAGCGGTTTTCAGGATGTAGCACAAGTATTAGATCGAGTTAGTTGACATAAAGGATTCAAGTTCAAGGTCAAGTGCAATCTTCCCAAACAATTTTATGACTCTCTGAAATCCTAATTTTTTATCTTTTGTATACTTGGGATATACCACCACTATAAGAAAAAACTAAAGCAATGTGTGCTAATGCTGCTACGATTTTGGGAGCCGATAAAATGTAGTAGAAGCTACTAACAAGTGCAAACGATGGCTAATTAAGTCAGTAACTAGACGAAAACATAAAGAAATTCTAGAAATGACGTTAGAGGCAAAGTTGATATGGAATATGTCAAAACGAGAAACGAAGGGTTGAACAGAACCTTATATAGACACTCTCAACTAGCCACAGTAAAATGCTATTATATTGGTAAATTATACGATATACAGGTTTCATATTGCATGGTTCACATATCAAAAAATTAGTGGTCCTTCACGATATTCCGGTACTGTAGTTAAAATTTAATAACAATTTTTCTGAAGATTTTGGTTTATCCAAATCGCTACGTCACTTCGAGAAGTAATTGAACCAATCCAAATTCCATATCACTACGATAGGCTGGCAATCGTACTTAAAGCCGTATTACCTCGATTAAAGAAGAGTGTTAAATAGTTGAGAGTCCTTTGGATAGGGTTGCTCCATATAAATAGTAAGATGCAGTAAAATGCTGTAACTCCAAATAGCGGGTATGGAAAACTGGAAGTCAAAATCATAGGCTTTCATACTGCCAGATTTGAGACTCATATACAAGTCTTAATCCTTGCAATTATTCAATTATGGCAAGGACCATTTTATGGTCACTGCAAAGCTGCGATGGAAATTTTCGTACAAGTCAGGGAGGACAGGAAAATATACAACGCGGTTCTCCTGTGAAGGTCTGATAAATGAAGAAACGGAACGAAAATATCAAGATCTTGTCAGCAATAGCATTATGCAAACCAATTACCAATCTGATGATGTGAACAGTGTCTGGGAAGTATTGAAAACCTAGGTCGTCGATGCTGCCCAGCACACTCTCGGTATAGTGAAAACTAAGCCCAAAAATGATTGGTTTGATGAGGAGTGTCGTCTTGCTTTTGAGCAACGAAATATAGCCTATAATGAAGCGCAGACTCGGTTTACAATCGCAAGGAAAAACAAAGCAGTTCTTGCTTGAAGAAGCGAGAATAGTGGAAGGCCAAGGTCTTAAGAGTACAACAACTCAGCAGTGAGCACAATTCGCGTGGTTTCTTTAAAGGAATCACCGAATTGCACCATACCTTAAGATCTCGGTCAACTGCCATTCGGGACCAGGATGGAAACCTCTGTGTTAACGTCGATGCGGTACTCAATACATGGCGTGGACGTTTTTCTAACTTACTTAATGTTCCACATGTATCACAAGCTGTATTTGAATACCCTCAAATACAGACCACGGAGATGTTCATTGAGGATCCATCCTATGAGGAATTCACAATGGCCATGCAGAAATTCGTAAAAGTGAAACACCTCAGGACAATATCTTATTCCGACAATCCAATCAACTTCTTGATTATGCAGATGATATCTGTGTGATTGGATTAAATGGCAACGAAGTGAAAGAGATACTTGATCCATTGGCACAGTGTTCAGCTTCCGTTGATCTCAAAATCAACGAGTCAAAAACCAAATATCTAATCTCTGGTTTTAGAGACCAAGACGCAATTGATTTCAGTAGTGGTAACCACACGTTTGAAGGAGTGATGAGATTCAAGTATCTTGGATCTCTCATTATTCACAATAATAGTGTGGGAGAGGATATCAAGGTTCGCCTTGCCGCTGGCAATCAGGCTTTGTATCCTCTACGTCCACTGCTGAAATCAAAATATCTTGCAAATGCGGATAAGCTGAAACTGTACAGAGTGTTGATCAGACCCGTTGTCATGTATGGATGTGAGAGTTGGACCTTGACGGATGAGTACGAAAGATGGCTTCTAGCATTCGAGAGAAGAATCATGCGTGTGATATATGGCCCAAAACGCGACGTCGATGGCACATACCGAGTTCTATTCAATCACGAGATCAGGAATTTAATGCAAATTCCTTATATCGTGAATGAAATCAAAGGACAGCGAGTACACTGGCTCGGACACGTTCTGCGGTCTGATCCGAACCGAATGATACAGCGAACCTTTAAGAGAGAACCGCCTTTCGGTAGGTGAAGAGGTCGTTCTCGGCGACGATGGCTCCACGGTGTAAACGGTTTGAAGAGCTGGCTCGTGATCGAAACCGATGGAGTCAGATTGTTGACACGGTACAGGCCAATAATGGCCTGTAAAAACCGAAAAAAAAGTAAACACCATATCTGTAATGGACCAAGAAAATAATGCCACCTCCAAAACCACTGTACATAAATCAGGAGTGAAAGTTTCTGCTTATATAACGAACAGTCAAAACCTGCCACTGATAGTCCTTTCAATTTCAAGTACTTTCAACCTTCACAAACACTTCACGCACTAACCGAATAACACAGCTGATCGATTAGAATACTTTAAGAAGAATGAAAAATTATTGAGGTTAAAGGTGTATCAGTTGAAGCGAAATTTATGTCAGGCCTACAGGCTGGTAGTTTGTAATGGAATGTGGGAATTTTTGAATCTAAAACAGATTGCAGCGATGAAAGTTACTAAAAATATATGTACGATTCAGGCCATAAAACATCGATTTTGATTCACTGTTAGAGCTGCCCGTCTCGATATGAAATATGAGACAATTACCACGAGTAAAATATTCCTAAAAACTGGTTTAAGTAACCCATTTCTGGCCCGTACTGCACACAATCGATTTCGATCGCGAAGTAGCTCTTCTAATACACCACCATATAGTAGAATTGACATCTACTATACAAATTTGGTTTTTAATAGAATGCTGCACTATTGGCTTCCGATCAGCATGCAGAAAATGATCGAGTCAAGGTGTTGACCTTTTAGTACATGAACGATAGGGCCGATATAAGTGTGATCAACGATGCAGTAATGATATTAGGCCTGAAACTCTGTGACATGGTGAAACTTGATATTCTGCCTGACTTTTTCATATCCGTAATGAGAGATATTTGAATATTAAGACGCCCTCAGACACGTGTACCTCCACAATCTCTTCTGGAAAACTGTTTTGATTTTGCACTTCTTGATTTTGCGACCAATGGGCACTTAGAATTGTTCCAGAGAATCAGTAGCTCATTCACCCCGCTGTCGAACAAAAGAATTACATATATAATCTCGATATTCTCGAATTAGATTGGTTTGATTTGTTATTCATTGAGATTTAAAAATATCGAGGACAATTCATCCCGAATGCCAATTGACCGAGTTTTAAGTTATGTTGAAATCTAGTAGCTCCATCGAAGAAATTGAGCACGTCTGTTATCTTTAGTCTTGAGTTGAGTATAGTTGATGCGAAGCGGACACTTTTCGTAACTCAAGCCAGAAGCCAAGATCGTTTCATTTCCAATAATCAGCGTTGCTAAAACAAAATGAAATCGCAAATAACTTACCTGAGTATCAGGTGGTTCGGTGCGAGCAAAAGTTGGTATAGATGATGCTGTATAGTCTGCACATTTCTGAAATATAAAATAAGTTGAGATATAAATTAAGTATAAACCAATTAAGTATGTAGCTATAAATAGCAAAACGTTAACGAATACGATTAATTATTTTCAATGTCATTTCAATAAGTGTTAGCTTTAAGCATATCCAAAAATAAATGTTTAATTAAAGCCAAATTAATAGAATTATGAACCATATATAAATATTCTACATAAAACGATAATCAAAATGATATTATAGCAGTTATCGTATTAGCATTCCGGCTCCATAATGCTTGATTGCGCCCCCAGACTCTTGCCGCTATTTAAGTATAAGCTCTCAGTAATTTGAAAATCGGAGGTTGGGCATATGAGTACAGCCTTATTACAATCATTACAACTGCGCTAAATTGATGTACGAGTAGGTCTCAAATAATCAGCGCAATTCGTGAGATTTCTTTACAGGAGTCACCGGATTGGACCATACCCTAAGTTCTCGGTCAATTGCCATTCGGGACCAGGATCGAAACCTCTATGTTACGTTGATGCGGCACTCGATACACGGCGTGAACATTTTTCTAATTTTCTCAATCTTCCACAAGCTGTATTTGAATATTTTCAAATATATATAGGCCACAGAGATGTCTATTTAGGATCCATCATATGAAGAATTCACAATGGCCATGCAGAGACTTAAGAAAAATCGTCCACCTGATGTTGACTGTATTAATTCAGAGCTCTTGATATTCGGAGGGCTAACTTTGTGAGACTGTCTGTTCGAGCGTATTTGATTGGTACGCCCGAAGAATGGAAAATTGCCGCGTTATGCCCAATATTCAAAAAGGGTAATTGCTTGAAGTGAGAGAATTATCGCGGTATAGCTCTCCTTTTGCACAGCGTACAAGTTACTGTGATACATTATTTCGAGCAGAATTCCTGATCTGGCGGAGGAAATTATCGGTGATACCGGTACCAAGGAGGAATTTGTTCAAATCGGTCAGTAACTGATCAAGTTTTTTCGCTACGGATGATTCTTTCCAAGTACTTTGAAACATATCGCTCGCGATGTACATCAGATATTCCTAATTTTCAAGTAAGTCTGTTGCTCGATAGTTCGAGAGAGCTTCAGTCGAGATATCTTGATCCCAACCGATATTTATAAGCCACAATTGTGGAACATAATTTTTATTCGGATTACAAATGGAGCTAAGAAACCCAAAGGATCAAATATTCGACTGGCTTCGGAGAGAATATTGCGACGCGTTCGTGCTGGTTCATCAGGCAGGTTGACTCGGAATAGAAATCGATCGGTTTCAGAGTTCCATTTTAGTCTTAGAACCTTCTGAGTTTCTGGATGTTCGGTAAAATCCATAGTTACCTGTGTGGCTGATTGGTCTTCCAGTAAATCTTTGGAATATGATGCCCATTTGAGCATGTGTAAATTTGCGCTCGATAGAATTTCGCGAATATTCTCTTTCAGTGTGATTGCCTCGGAGAGAGAATTGGAACCCGTCATAAAGTCATCGATATACATATTCTCCGCAATAGCATCTGACGCTCTTGGAAACCTTGATTTGTTGTCCAGTGATAGTTGCTGCAAAACTCGAGTTGTCCGTATGTGACGGTATTCAATTTATAGTGGCGGATCGCTTTGTCGGGATTTGAACGCCAAAGGATTAACTGGTATTTACGATCTTGCTCGTGAATCCAGATCTGGCGGTACATATTCTCGACATCGGCGCAGAAAACGAATTGATGCACTTTGAACATGAGAATAATATTATATAAACTATTTTGCATGGTAGGACCAACCAGCAATGTTTCGTTTAACGAGTTCCCTGACATGTTTTTTGCTGAGCCGTCGAACACATCTCTTAATTTGGTGGTTGTGCTGTCGGCCTTTAACACTCCGTGGTGTGGCAGGTAGTAACTGTCATAAGCGGGTGTCGGTTGCTGGCACTCTTCCATGTGACCAAGTTTGAGATATTCATCCAGAAATAGTTTGTACAGGTGGTAAAAACTGGGCTCTCGCCGAAAGCGTCGTTCCATGTCCCATAATCGGTTATGCATTTAGCAATTTTAAATGATTCACCCAGCGACACAGGATTTGGTTCGAATGGCAGTATAACGATAAACTTGCGATCAGAATCTCTGATACACCTTTGGTATGTCCAGTTCTGATTTGTCCGAGTCCCTAAACAGCGATCTTAGCATGCCTACTTTTTAACGCCAGACGTTGCGCGCGTGGTTCGGAGTTAAATGAAGTTTCTGATCCTGTGTCAAGTAAAACTTTACAGGGTTGATAATGTCCGTATCCATCCTTTACGTGGACCAGTGCCTCAGGTAAAATGGTCCTTCTGTTGGTTGATAAACCTTCAGTCGGTAACAGGTTGGTGGCGCAAGTGGAGGTAGATGGTTGGCTTTGTTCATTATAGGTTTACTCGTCGATCCAGACTGGTATTTTCCGGAGGCCAAATGGAGAAGTGAATTGTGGCGCTTTGGACAGTGATGACACTTTTTATGGCTTTTGCAACACGCAACCATGTGGGAATTCGCTCAAACACAATTAAAACAGCGGTTCTGCGATTTTATTAAATTACGCCGTTCTTCTACTAGTAATTGCTTGAATTTACCGCATTGAAATAGTAAGTGATCGTTAAATCTACAAACTGGGCATGAAAATGAACTGGAGACGAATGATTTTACCGAGTTTTGATATGATGGTTGAACTGGTTGGGTTAACAATGGTTTGATACGCCCATAGTGACCGGCCTAGATATTAATCTACCTAAGATTGACTTAGTTGTCTTTACTAGGCCATATAAAACATCTCGCGGTAGGTTTAGATAGCAGACTATCCTAGGCATGCATTTGAAATGAAAACTCACTAGGACGCATTTTCCTCTTTTTGGCAATGTAGAACGTCGATTGAAAAATGTTGTGGCTAAATGTTATCTGTGGCTTGCAGAGCTATCAAAGAATCTAATCGCTTCACCTCATACTTGTCATGGAATTTATTCTGTCACCTTCAACACTACAGACATTATTTAAGGTACTGTATGCATTGATAATTTTGGACTTGCTCTTTTCACTGGTCATTGCCTTTTCAATAATCGTTTAGATCGACTGAGGCTATAGCTCGTGAGGTATCATTTGGTAATTAGATGCAGGCGAATGACGACTATATTTGGAACTCTCCGGTTTTTGCTATAGCTCAAGATTTTTAATTCATTATCTGAAAACTCTGATCAAGTTGCATCTGTCTTACACTGATAAAGTTTATCGATGCTCTGATTTACCAACGCATTTTGTGATAGAACGGTATATCTTCAAAAAGTACTTACTGGCTCTGTTAAATGAAAGAGAGGCAACATTACCGTTTTGGAAATCATTAAGATTCTATGTTGTGCTTCCACGCGATCCTGCAGTTTGAATATGCTGCTAAAGTGTGGTTTACGAAATAATTGTAAAATTAGTTAAAATAATCCTCTCAGTTGGTAGTTAAGGGATCATTTCAAATCTAAATTTTTCAAATCTAGACAATCTGATTCTATTGGGGGCTATTGTTCATGTCCAGCTCCTCCCATGTTTTCTTCTTCGTGAGTTCGCTTCGGCTAACGCCGTTCTCTTCAAGTTGAGGTTGACCCCTTCTCAAATTTCCCCTTTTATTGTGGATTAATTTCCAAGGATAATCGAGTTACGTCATTCAAGATCTTTCTTAATGTGTGTCACACTCACAACCATCTCCACTTGAACAATTGTAGCTTTGTTTTTCTCGACAGGACGGATTATGAAGCATGTTGGACGTATGGCTTTGTTGATGCGTTGATTAATGTCATCTTCCGTGCCACCTGGTTTTATTACAGTACAATCGAGGTATACGAACGTTTCAACCTCTTAGATTGAGTCTCATGATTTTAATAGCAATTTCCTTTACGTGGTCTGACATTGCTGTACTTTTTCGATGTGTCGGCAGGCCAAAATTGTTGAGTCGCGTTATAGTTCCCATTGAATACCGCCATGTCGAAAAAGGACGTGTTTTATACTTTGAGAAGATGAGGAGTAGAGACCTAAGTTTTACTCAATGACGATCTTATCTTGGGGACCACAATAATAGCTTTTTTATTTGGGATCAGTGAAAAATTCCAGCGAATACATGGTCTCCACTTTAGAGCCGTCGTATTGCGTGGAGAGCACCGCAATCTTATTGTATATATAGTCCTTATTGGAATTAAATTAAATTACCGAAACGTTCGGTTAACCATTTTGATAAATTCTAAACCCATAAAAGTTGTAAACTGTGATGAATAATCAAAGATAATTGTTTATCGGTCCGATCTGTACTCTTCAGTATGAAACCATGCACCAAATGTAATAAAAACTTGTTTATGGGTAAATATTAATAATGAAAATAAATTTTTATTACTCTCGACGGTAAAGATGATTCTGTTTACTTATTTCGCATTCGAAAGATACATATAAGATTATTGATTGTCGTTTCGAAGAAAACCATCAAATTTATATTGAGTTCAATAAATAGCCGGATGCACAATGACTTTTTTGTTGAATGTACAGAATCTAATTATACCAAACGGACGTGAATGCACTTTGAATTGATACATTAGTCTCGTGAACTGCTGGGTTTCATTAACAAATGCGAGTTGTTTCCATCCGAAGTCATACAGCATGTCCCTCTGTTAAAATTTTAACCACAGGCAATATATTCCTATACCACGTCTATATAAAAAGCACATCATAGTATAGTAAAGTTGGAATGATAAGAAAAAGTTTAAAAAGTTGTGCTTTTGGTAGCATAAAACATAATATTTTAAAATCTAATATCTTGGTTGAATAATTTTTCGACATGAATTAAAAACTTTTTATCCTATACATGGTGTATCGTAGTCCTACAATTGATGAGACTTATCGAGTAGTTTAATAGATATTGACACAGTTATACTATCTATTCGAGTAAATCGGTTGGAGAGAGAACCTGCACATGCTATACAATATGTGTTTCCCAAAAGACTTTATCCAAAAAGCGCTGAAACACTTGTTTTTCTTCAGTCACTCAGGCTCGATCGACCCATTGTGACATGCCTTCCCAGACGTACACTCTCAGTCGTGAAACTTACTTGTTCTTCCAATGAAGTCGAAGACAGCTGGTATCATCAAGGTCGTCAGTCTATCTTCAAACAGGAATTGTGATCCAAACAAGTACAGTCTATGGGAAGAGTACGAGGAAATGCTCAACACTTTCTTCTTCTTTTCCCACACACTCGCAGTTTTCGATGTTCCGAATTTTCATTAAAAACATATGATTATTCAGGGAACAATGCCTATAGTGAGAATGGCCAGCAAGATACTTAAAGTGCGTCTTAAAGGTTTTGGATAGTCGACAAGAGATGCGGTTATCTCAGTTGAGATATAATGACGTCACTCCTAAAGCAAACGGGCCAATCTATCAGCCAATATATTTCCTTTGAAACCCATGTGACTATTGGAATCCAGTGAAGTCTAACTTCAGACTGCGCCTACTCGATTTAAGGCAATTACCAACTCCAAAACAAGTTTCCATATACCAATCGCCTTTTGAGCAGCTTCTGCAAATCATTTCGTTTGCTTTCAAAACTGGACCTATTTCCCACTGAAACATCATCATATCGTCACCGGGAGGGGTAGGATGAGCTACTATAGTCCCATATGTAATTTCCTGAAGACGTGTTTCGTTACCATAGTGTCCGAGAGCATGTGAGCAATTGTGTGCCGACTCATCTCTCTCAATATTTATGAGTGCCCAGAAGGGCTAAAAATATTGTCTTAGCCTTGTAGGCGAGTGTCTGTTTGCGCTTCAAACCTTCTGATCCAAAGATAAAGCGGACGCAGACCCACAGTCATGTCAAGAGCTGCCATTAGGTGTGGTGTGCATAGCCCCTACAATACTCAGACAAACAAATCTTTGAAAGCAATTTAGAGGTTTGGCTCTCACCCACTCATTGTTATAGGTTACCAAATAAGTGCGGCAAACAAGATGTTTTACCAAGTAGTCTTCCGATATAACCAGATCCCCAACTACTTGACTTTCGAAGAGAACGGGATCTTTTGAACCTCAATTTAAAGAAAATTACACTTCCCAAATATACCTTGCGTCTTATGAAAAGAACAATCTCAGTTTTTCTAGAGTTGACCCACCCTTCTTGTAACAACACCAGGCTACAACTATGTAAATCGCAATTTGCATGTGATGAAATATTACATCCCTATATTTACGTAGCAGTATTATGCTGATGACATCAGCATAACCCTGCCAGAAAAATCCGTTGTCGTTTAGTATTACTTGAAGAGGCGGTCACCGTCGTCGTATCACTACCTAAGTCTGCAGTAATTCTCCTTGACCTAAGCATGGCGGTAAACCATCGTACAAGTGTGGTCTCTATGCCATGTCTTTTAGCTGCAGAGATCATTGCACTGAAAAATCGTCGTCAAATGCGCCTTCGTTGTCCAAAAATGCTACCAAGGCAAATGTATTGTTGTCCAACAATTTTTTAATCCGTCCAACGACTTCATGGAGTGCTGTTTCAACATATCTGTCTTTCTGTTATGCGTGTTGTTTGAAGTGTATGGGAATTGCTAATAGTACATTATGAGTAAAGTATACCTATCAACCAATCAGTCTAAGCATTTTAGTGGAAAAGAAGACAGGCTGATATGTGGGCAACTTTTTGTCTGGTTATATCAAGGCTTTCCATTCTTCGAGATGAACATTACCCTGATTTTTATCCATGATCTTGGAATGTATCCCAGGGCCAAACTGGCTCTGAAGATATGCGTTCAAGGTGGTCTAGAATAATTCTCAGTCCTTCCTGTAGGAGACAGGGGAGTATCCCGTCTGGACCTGGTGTTTTAAATTTTGAAAATACTATCTTTTCTAACCACCTTCGCCACTAAGTTACAGATCTCTAAAACTTGGAAAAGTAATGAGTTTTCATTAGAACATCTAAAGCTTCCTGATTTGTACTTGCGTGAATTTCAACATGTTGCTCTAGAGTTCCGATAGTGACCATAACGTTACCACAGAGAACTTTTTTGAGTTTAGCGGTTACCGTAAGACCATGCACTTACTTACTTCCAATTTCGTTGCGAGTTATTTTGAACATGTGATTTATGTAAATCGATCAGAAGCATGAAAAAGTCTTCAAAGAGGGATTATCTTAATAAGAGGCTAGAACAAGTCTATTTTGTAAAAAGTACGCCCGAAACATGATAGCCTTAGAACTCCACCAGCGTAATCAGAGCTTGTCAGAGAAGGCAACTACTAAGCCAGAACGTTGCGTAGAGTTACAACCCGCAAACTTGAATACCGCCAACCTTACATTTAATCCCTCTATATGTAACCAGATACGAGATATGTAAGAGCATTCGAATAATACTGTATTGGAAGCCCGATAAATTAGAGGTCGATAGTTAAATGTAAAAGCTCATCTTAGGAATGACATTAGCCAATTAGCTTTATTTATGGTCAGTCACAATTTCTAGGCAGCTATGATGAAATTTGTAGTAAAACTCAGGGAGGCCAGAGGAATATACCAAAACTAATCAATTCTTCTTCAAATATCTGATAAATAAAGAAACAAAACGAAAATATCAAGATCTTGTCAGCTATAACATTTCACAACCCAGATGAAACAAACTGTTTGTGAACAACTACTCGGTATCGTGATAATTAAATCCAAAAATGATGGATGTGTCGACTTGTGAAGCAACGAGATTGTTGATACATTTTCGTCTGGATGTCTATCTGGAAGTATACAGACACTTTTAAGTCGAATGGGAGTTTTTATCACAAGAGAATTTACCGAAAAGACACTGACATAACGCATGTTGAGCTGTCCCTTCCAATCACTTCGCAAAAATGAAAAAAATTGTAGATCATCATTATGTTTTAGTTTATCCTGGCAAGGTAATCTGGGGAGAGATTCGGTAAACATTACCTCAGCCCTTTCACCATCATTAAACGAATGCAAATTTAGAATTTTTGTCAGAATAAGGCGCTATGAGGTCACCAAAAAACATACATTCGATGGTGTAGCGCACACCCTTAGTCTAGAAACGACCCCTTAACAATGTTACACTATATACGACTATACTTAAGAACACTAATGATTGTTAACAGACGTATGAGCTTACGAGTTCCACCCAATAGTAAATTTCCTTTCTAAATGATATTTTCAAACATTTTTTAATCAACGGAATAGAGATATTGTCAACGGAAACTAACGAAATTTTGACTTCCACCCCTTATTAATAAAACCTTCGTATCGATTTTAGTGAGCTCATAAATCTGTCAAAATATTTTAAAATAAAATGTATTGTTTAGGTCCCATGAAATGGGAAGATCATGGGGGTGTTTTCTTACTAAAGATGTCCCGTGAACAAGAGATCGGGCAATCCCATCTTTTCTGATGCATATCACCAAAGTGACAGTCGATATCTCTTTTAAGAGATGATGACGTCACTCCTAAAGTGGGCACAGGTCCCAAAAAAGTAGAGGCCGCAATTTCTGCCTGAATGACAGTAGCGTAGCTACCAAAGGGAATAGATAATTCGACATCAGGATTTTTTATATATAACCTGGCTCATTAACCTGGTAGAATGAGCTATTGTAGTCCCGTGGAAGACGTGCTTCGTCTTCATAGTTTCCGAGGGCATGTGGGTAGTTGTGTGGCACCCAATTCTCTCCATATTTGAAAGTGCCCAGTAGGGATAAGTAGATTATCTCTGCCTTGTAGGCGAGCTGCTCTTTGCGTTGCACAACTTCTGATTCAAACATCAAACGGCCGCCGACCCACAGCTATGTCAAGCGCTGCAGTTAAGGTGTGATGTGCATAGCTCCTACAATACCCAGACAGACAAATCTTTCGAGGCGATTTGGAGATCTTCTTCCAAACCCATCTATTGTCCTAGACCACCAAATAAGTGCGGTAAAGGAGATTAAAGGACTGATCACCGAAACGTAAAGCCAGTACACGCGTCCGGGTTTCAGGCCTCATGATTTACCGACTGACAGTAAATGTTACATGCTTGGTTCCATTTCCCTTCTATCTGTTTTTGCCAAGTAATCTTGCGATCTAGCCAAATCCTCGTAATCCTGGAAAATTATTTGGTCATAATTTACATCGGTCATATATTGGAGGAACTGAGTCAACATTAACTAGCATCGTGAATTCAAAAATTTTTGTTTTGGAATTCTGAAAGCTCATTCATAATTTTTTTTAAATTTGGCGAAGTGGGATTAGAGAACAATTCAAAAGGCGTACTGATATATGTAGACAGAGATCGAATGATAAAATGATATAAGACAAAGAGGAAATTAAATCACTCTAGAACGTGCTTCAAAGAACAATGTCTGCAGGAGAGCTAAAACATAGAACAAGCAAGCATTTCCTTAGATGGGATCATGTGGAGTCGCCAACTATAAAATATCTTATTTATCGAGTGAAGAGATTTTACAACAAACATAGCCAAATCAACAGACCATCAACTAGCTGGAACCTAATTCGGATTACATCCGATTAGGTTATGAGAGTGTGGCAACTCAACAATCATAACTTCTTAAGAGGGGATCTTTGAAGATACATATATCCAATGAGGGATTCATACAGTCACTGAACATTTGGTTTGCTATAGATGCTTATTTACAAGTTCATGTAGTTAACAACCGGTATTCCTAGATCTGAGGCAAAAACTCGACTTCATAAAACAAGAATTCAACCTTTATATCCGTTAATCAAGAACTCCATTGAATTCTACCTTTCATAAAAGTGATACACTTCAAACCGAGTTTCTAGTTGTAACAGTATGGGGAGCTCTATTGGCTCAGTTGAGATCAATAGAAGGGCTGTAGAACTGTTTACTACTTTTTTTTCTATTAACTACAAACTTGAGACATTTCGAATAGAAACATCCCTAATATGCTATCTCTCGTTAGATACTAATGGGCTTTCAGATTCTAAAACCTCCTGGGCCACTTCGAATGCGATTAAATCTTCATGGTACCTTACAAAACCCCGATCCATATCATTATATAGGAAAACGTTGTGATTGGGTAATTTCTTTACTTTGATATTCCAACTGTCAACGTATGTTTGTGTAGATATCATATATGATAAATTGGCTTCACATGTTAACAGTCTAAAAAGCTTCTGATAAAAGTTTAAAAGTAAACCTGCTTGAGTGTTGATGGTCCTGTTGAGAGTACATCTGTTTCATCCCTGATAAATGTATTTCATATTATTTCTCTTTTCATATTGTCGCTGGTTGCAGCTTAGTGGTTAGAGAGTTTCTCTTGACATGCTCTGAATGATATAAAAAGCGATTGGGTGTAAAAGCATTCGGAGCGTTCACAGTTGAGACACGCTTAGGGCCGTATGCATCTTTTGGGCCGGGCTCCATTTAATGTGCAACCTAAATCACGTTGAATATAGCTAAGAACAGTTCTTAAACGAAGTATAGCTCATCATTTCAACATATATCTAATAGAGTTACGAGGGACCGGTTCACTGTCAAAACCTTTCGTACCTTTATTACATGTATGTTTCACTGTACCTCTACTGAACTTCTGCGTATGTCTCATCCTCCTGACCCTCTAACCTCAACAACCTGTTGTCTGTCACATTAACGCTCAAATATCAAATACATTTACATGATTACTTTAAACCCAGTCTATAGTCGATTCAATATAGAATTTCGATTCCACCCCCATCCAGCTTTAATGAGTGTTGATGTAAGATGGCAAATAAAAAAATTAAAAATGTTAATATAAAATTCTTTGAGACGATAACAATTTCTTTCGGATAAGAACAAACAAACAACACACGGAATAGCCGTCAAAAGCCTACACACATTTCGTTAATCAACATTAATTTAAATTAATTTTATATATTTGATTTTAATTTTTTGTTTTGTTTTATCAAAATGTTTGTAACACAAATTTATTAAAAACAAAAAAAAAATTCTAATTATTTAATTTAAAATAAGACAAACAAAACAGTTTGAATATTTAATTAATTAATTGGCTTGCGCGTATACTTACATAAGAGATCATTGGTATGTTCCGACTTTGCGAAACAATCGCCTCGACGTGGCACAGTCCCTCGGGGCCAAAAAATGCTGCAACATTATCGCATACCATTTCCGTAATTGCTCTGGTGGCTATAACGGTATCACCTTTTGTATCATTCCATCTTAGTACTAGTGACACGTTTGGTAGTAAGCTCTCGTTATTGTTAATCTATATAGATACACAAGTGAGCGTGTGTGTGTGTAGAACAAATAAGTAAATAAAAAATAAACTTTGTAATCGCATTATATTTGACAGAGATCAAGTCAATATTCAATATTTACCTCGTCCAAAGCCATCGTTAGGGCACCCGAAATGGCTAGGCCTTGTTTATCTTTAAGATCACCCTTGATGGCTGTTAGATAACCAATTGTTAGTACAGTCTTCTTGTAATTTATTTTTTCTAATGTTGCATTTATTGTTGAATTTTGATACGATCCATTACTGTATGGTAGATTTATAATGAAAATAACTGCCGCCACCGAGAGCAGTTTATAAATAAATAAGGGCCAACGCGTCATGGCCCCTTTGAACGGGGCCGATCGGCGCGACACCACTCAATTGTATCCACCGGCTGAAAATAGACAAGAAGCAAAAAAAAATTAGATTGACAATTAGATTCAAATTATAATGTACATATGTTCGGTTTAATTGATAAACGGTGTCTGCAAAAATTGATAAGTAATACGCGAGCTATGTACTGCTACATATAGATCTATCTTAAGAGGACAAACTGACGAAAAGGGATATTAGAGGTAAATCAGGACTACATTTGGTTCGTATCACGAGATTCGACCATAAAACCAACGATACTGCATTTGAAGATTAAATCGATGAGATATCGTCTGATTGGTAATAGCATCGCAAAAATAATCTAATGACCTCACAGCATGGCTCTGATAATAACTCGATCATGACCAACAATGAAAGGTTATATAATACACCATAGAGCCTCTATAGCCAAAAATTGGCGTTTGTAGGACTCACCAAGTATTTATGACCCTGTATTTAAACATTTGTTCAATCGAAGAGACTCGCCTGACACTTTTCATAGATTTTCTTTTATACTTTTGTAATATTGTCAAGAACTAGGCCGATAAGCTTTTGCGATATTTGAAGGTTCTTATACATTTAACTATATAACTAAGACATGTTTTAAATGTGACATAGTTTATATAAGAGCTGATTTTATGAACTACAGCCAGGGCGCAATATCATGAGATCTGTAATTGATATTAACAGTTTCCGGTCAAATAATTTCTTTATAAGCTAGAACACTTAAGTAATCCTCTCCGGTAGAAATAGGCATACTCGTAGGTTCATGTCAAGAATTATAGTCTATGAAGTTAAAGAATGGATGTATTCAAGTCATTCAGTAGCTGCGTTGTTTGGAAGAAAGATTAAGAGAGAGAGAGAGAGAGAGAGAGAGAGAGAGAGAGAGAGAGAGAGAGAGAGAGAGAGAGAGAGAGAGAGAGAGAGAGAGAGAGAGAGAGAGAGAGAGAGAGAGAGAGAGAGAGAGAGAGAGAGAGAGTGAGAGAGAGAGACGGAAAGATAAAGACAGATAGAGAAAGAGACAGAGAGAGAGAAAGAGACTAAGAAAGAAAGATAGAGAGATACAGAGAAATGGAGAGATAGAGACAGAGAGAGAAAGATAGAGACACATAGAAGAAAAAGAGAAATGAATATGGCTACAATATTTACTAGGTACAGTGTACTATAGAAGCCAGCCTAACAGCTGTTCTGCGTTGTACTCATCTAATTTAATAAAGTTATTCCTACAAATTGGTAAGAAAGACGGAAAACAACAAGTATAATTTCTAAGTAGAAGTTTTATAGATTCCGCATAACTTGTGGCCAATCGACCCTTAAAGCTTGCCAGACAATTAGATACTTTACATAATCTAGATTGTAAGGTATTCTGCTTTATTATGTCAAATAGAGTATCTTATATCAGGAACCTTCACTGGTAGATAATTACCTATTAAAAAGCACATCACTGTGCCTCATTTTGCTGGCCGATGTCTCTACAATCAATATTATCGAAACTATAATAGCATCGCACTTAAAAGATTAAAATAAATTACCTTATGTTTCAACTTCTGCATCAACGATTATTGTTCGACGGATAATCTTGGATCTTTTAGTAGAACTGAGAGAAGTTTAACATTGAATAGCTTAAGTTTGACCTGAGTTCCAACCCCTGTTAGTTTATATATAAACTAGGTTCAATATTTTCTGTCTAGGTTCTGTTTCTTCGGATTCCATTATCAATCCTGGCAAACCCTGAGCTAGTTTGGTATTTGACTGAATTGTTGCATAATGACCGAAATCTTGGTCATTAGCACCTAGACTAATGCAGCATTTCACTTTTTATAAAACGAATTTTATTCAATAAGTTGTGTTTAAGACAGATCGCTTTGAACTTTTGATTATTATGAGAGCACGTGTTTTGACTTTGGAAGTGAAGAAATGTAAAGCCTTTATCACAAATTGATTATTTATTTAGAACCTCGACTGAGACTTACTTGAACTGAAGTATTAAATAACTATATTAGAGAGTGTTGATCTCAGTGATAGCTACCATTGACAGTTATGGTCTAAGATCAACGATTATGGCTGGGACCCTTTCTACTTTAACTATCTGCAATAAAATTAATTTATGTTAAGGTTGGCCTGATTTTCTTTGTAATTCATACTCTTTAACACACATATAGTATTCTAGAATTCAGGAAAAGCTGTCTTTAATATCCTTGGGAGACTTTAATAGTTAACTAATCCATTTCATATATATTTTGAAGACATTTTCAACGAAGTTGATAACTGATAAACGATCCATGTGACCGGAAAATACATCATTTACTTTCTGATTCCTATCAGTGACTTGAATGAACTTGAACTGAATCTATGGGTCGAAACATCTATCGTGTCACCACCATAGAATGGTCTGGAACAATATAATTTCAATGTGATCTAAGCTAATTGGATCTATAGTCGAACGTCCTTAATAGTTTGTTTGTTTCTTATATTTGCAATATGTTTGCCTAAACGCAAATAAACTAAACAAGAGACACTTTTGCGCCACCCACAAAAGGATTATGGGGTGTAATAACAATAGTAATAATAATTAAAGAGTTGTTGGATGATGTCTTAAAGATTTAGACATCTTCTTTTCATGGTATAATTGTTAATATTTTTATTTACATAAGTTTATAGATGCCGGTGCTATTGTATGTGCAAAGAAGAAATCAATGGACTCAAACGGCGTCAGAGGATCACAAAGCAATCACCAATGCCCAACAGCAGTTCAATCAAGTGAAATTTGTTCAGCCAACGCGTCAGTCATCCAAAACTGTACGTGTAGTTTTGGATGACTGGCCCTCTCCACGAGGGTCAATTACCATGAACAAAACCACCAACCACGTGTAACCAAACAATGTGAGAGCTGCGGAGGAAATCATTTGCGAACAACCTGCAAACATTGCAGTTTAACTTGTGCATTCTGTATGGACTCATCGGCCATCTACAACGAGTCTGCCGTTCTTGTTCTGCCAACAGCAATCAAAACAAAAGGAACTCTAACAAGAGTACGTGGTACAAAAACTTTGTCAAGCAGATCTCCGTGTCGAAAGAAATGAGGATGGGTACAACTGTCATAATCAACTGTCAAAGTTTGGATGGATACCACTGTCAAAGTATATAGAAATCTCCACTGAGTCTACAGCAATCCGCTTTACAGTTCAGCGATTTTCAACAGAATCCGATACAGATTCCTAGTCGTATTCAAGTTTATATCGAATATAGTGGGTGATTTGTTGACCAAATGCCCTCTATTCGTGACTACTTGAAATAGAACCAATTTGTATCCATGGAGTGTGTTCAATCAAAGCGATTTTGATTGATCATAAAGATGGCTTTGGTTCTAGTCAATCGATAAAATTCTCGGAAATAATAGAAATTAATATCAACATTTATTTTCCAATGAGCTTGGAGAAGTTCGAAGTCCGCCCGTTTCATTGAAATTGGATGCAACCATCGTACCAATTCGTATACCACCTCGACGAGTATCACTCTGTCTTCGTGGACCCATCGAAGTCTAACTACAAAAGATTTAATCAGAAAATTTTAAAAGTCTGTGGACTATACAGTAATCTGACGGATCAGTACGGATTTATGGCGACTAAAGTCAACCGTTAACAAAGTGCTGTTCGTGCATGCTTTTCCAATCCTGTCAGCAACCCATCCATATCTACGATGTGAAGAGGATCAATATTTGCGCTGGCCCAAGTCTACTAGCAACTCATGGTTGACGATAACTCTGCCATGGTCCAGACCATCACAACTCACAAAAGAGCTTTAAAAGTGAAGCAGCTCCAGTTTGAAATCTCAACGGCACGCTCAGGGAATTTCCAGGGATTATTCCGTATTTTGACGACGTTTTTATCATCGCTTCTTCTGCCGATGAACAACACCAAAGATTCATCCAAATCTTTCTACGTTTTGATTTAGCATATTCATCTAGAGGTATTCATCTTTGGAAAGAAAAATGTGCAATTGGATGTGAAGTTGTCGATTTCTTGGGAAACCGAATCGAACCCAATGGTCTTCGTCCTACCGAAAGAGAAAACGACAATCGCAGTGTCACTGTGGTGCACTTCTTCATAACAAAATCAAGTGGTTGTGCTCCACTGCTCAGAAAAAGAAATTTATCGCAGACGTAACAAAGTTTCACAATTTTGTTTATGGTCGAGAGTTTACGATCATGACCAATCAAAAACCGCACGTAACGCCTATTTAATCCAAATAAGCCAACACCATATATTTTGTCGCCAAGAATCATGCGCTGCAACGAATTCTTGAATGCTTACTTATAGCGCCTGATTTTCCATCCATGCAAGGAGAGTGGCAACGCAAATGCTCTTAGTCGATAGCCTAATAAAAACACCACCAATTGACGAAGAAGAGGACGTAATGTTGATCGAATCCCTCGAACATCCGGTTGTTCTGGCAGAGGATATAGCAAGGCCGACACAGAAAGACCCCGTTCTATCACGCGTATTTTTTTGGTACATGATAAGTTGGCCTGAGAAGGTGGGCATGCTTTTCAAACCTTTTTGGATCCGAAAAAACTAAATAGATTACATCAAGGATTGTCTCCTGTGGGGTCACCGCAGAATGCACAAACAATGTCACAAATCATTCTTAACCGGCTAAATTAATTAAAAACCAATTATTTTCTTGTTAGGGGCATTGTGCAAAACTTTACTATTAATAGCCCGGTCAAATAAAATAAATCGACAAGAATTAATCTCGGCAATTTCAAAAATTAGTACAGTTTTTGAAAATTCCTCAGCACATATGTAAGTTTAAAATAAAAAAAAGCCCTGGAGAGCTAATGAATGTAAGAGAGTCTAAACGTAACTGTTTTAAGGTTTGTACTAATTTTTCCAACCTATACTTGTAACAAAATTATTCAACTGATGAGATCCCCTACAAAAAGGTCCTGTGCAAAGGTCCTGTTACGTTTAGTTGTCGTTTTGAAGTATTATTGGTACGTACGAGTAGCATTGATAGGATAGGATTGACTTTGATAGGATTGATTATACAGTACCCTACAACACCTATTTTTGCTGCTTTTCTATCCAAGGGTAAATTCAAACTGTTGCCACCTGCCATCTTTATATGATTTTAAAAACAGAATATTGTTTTGAATAGGTAGCTAATCATTTCAACAAAACCAATAAATTCAGACCTTGACAATATGGCAGGTACATTTTTATTCATTGCTTCAGCCTTTGCTTGTCTCATTTAAATCGCGTCGATGGTCAATTTTTGTATCATTCGATGGCCTTCTGTTCCTCTCGTTACGAAGAAAGTATTTCCTCGGTAAAATCACAGCACACTTCCCAATTTCCATGGTATGTGTTCATGTACTTCATAAGCTGATTGAAGACAACGTAGAACGTTCAAGAGACTATACTCTAAAATCAAATTGTTCAATATCTCAGCCAAATCCAATCTGATAGTGTGACAGACGATTTAACATATGCAATGAGACACTAAAAGTTCCAAATTACTTGCCATCAAACTGGTTGTAGGTTAAGAGTGAAAGGATGTTTACCTTAACTGTGGGGTCAGAAGTGAGATTCAGCTGGTTACATTTATATACTACTTTCTGCCAGCTGATATTGTTGAGTGACACCCAGAGTAATTTAACCAGGTAGAACAGTACTCTTCCACTTACTTTCTAATAGTTTGAAGCTATACAATGTCCAGATGGGTTCTGACTCCCGAACAAACAAATATATAGACACATTCACTTAACTAACTAAAATCAAATTTATTGATCAATAAAATTAAACAATAACAAACATCTCAAATCAAAGCCAAGATATAATTTAAATTGAACAGACACCAATTGAAAAAAATTTAACGCAACTAATTTAATTGTCTAATTGATCTTGACTCGGTAAACTAAATTGAGATGATTTTATTAATGTATAATATGCAAAGCAAGTCAATTCATACCAATTTAATTTAAATTTATTGAATTAGTATAATAAATCGATAGGCAGTGATTGTTTTCATCTTCAATGAAAATGCGAACGAGAAATCATGATGTGGGAAACCATGGAAAGTCGCAAAAGTGATTATGATACTTAAGCCAACAAAGTTTCATATTGGGCAATTTCTCTGCTACCAATATAATCGCTGCCGAGGAGGGTAGGAGAATGAATACTCCAAATTTAAAATAATAACAACAGGAGTACCACAAGGGAGTGCTCTTGGACCAATTATACCAAACTCGATAGTATTGCCCCATTTAAACACAGCTCAATATATCGGTATGACTCTAGATGCTAAACTTAGATGGAAAGTAAACATAAAAAAGAAGACAGATGAACTTAACACAAAATTTAGAAAAATTCTATGGACAACTATGGACAAATGGTAGCGAACTGTTGGGTTGCGCCAAAAAGACCAATAATATCAAAATTATACAAGCAGTTCAACATGAAATCCTGCAATGCATATTGTTAATACGCCAAAAAACTATGTTGAAGATATAAGGAATGGCAGTTGCACGGCAAAAGCGTTCTTTACATAGAAGGAGAGTACCAAAGCGTTAGCTTTTGCCAACCACAATAATGATGTGTGTGTTTTTTCCCATTCACTCAGGCTCGATTGGCCCATTGTGACATCCCTTCCCAGACGTACACTCTCAGTCCCGAAATCTTTTTGTTCTTCAAATAATGTCCAAAATATCCGGTATCGTCAAGTTTGTGAATTGGTTCTCAAATAGGAATCGTGATCCAAAGCACTACCGTCTAGGAAGAGTATGAAGAACAGGAACACAAGAAGTGTTTAACAGTTCTTCTTCTCCTCCTCCATACTGTTCAGAACATATGATTATTCATGGAGCAATGCACCGTGAGAAAGACTGAGATCTTTGCTGGTTTATTTATCCAAACAAGATTTTGAATGGTCGACACGAGATAAGACTATCCCGTTTCCGTGTTAGTTAAATGATCCACTAAAAACAACGAAAGGTATTTATAATATCCAAAGAAACTGTGAAGAGGCAAATCCCATTGAAGTCAAGCAACTGAGTGCCTACTATTATGAAAATTTAGAAAACAGAAAAATACAAACAAAAGGAACCAACAAAATAAGTGAATAAGAACAAAAATCTACATTCCACATATTTTCAAGGTCAAATTCCATCCTCTTAAAACTTGTATTATTGACAGCATCGTAATGGCTAATAACTAATATGAACAAAATATAAGAACTAGTTGACTGCCTTGTAGCTATCAGAAATTATCCCAAACGTTAAAATTAAAAATAGTTATGACATTAGCTTTAATCTCTCCTCCATATTACTGACTCTTAGAAAATAATCCTAAAATAAATGAATATCTGGAAGAAATGGTTCAGTTCCAAAATCTTTCCAAGAAATAAATAAACTGAATAGTTTTACCTAGCAAAACTGACAGTTCAATGACCCCTAATATTAAAAATACAATGAAATTTGGACAAGGTCATATGTTTGAATCACCTTTAAATCTATAAAATAATGGCAGAACTCATACAAAACGCTCTTAAACAAAAATTAGTTTCACCTCAGTAGTATTCGTTGACATGGCTTATAGGTTTTTTGCAAAGTTTGGCATAGAAACAGGATGGGCATACTTCCAAAAGCCCTAACTCGAATTCAGAATACTTTATTTAGAATATAGAACATGTTGGAATTGCACAAGGTAGTATTCTGGTAGACCTGGTTTATCTTTTGTTATACCAAAGAAAATAAATACAAAGAGAAACATCTTATATGAACCGCGGCAAACGAAATAGGATAAACTTTTTATATCGTTTTCTCTTTCGAGCAACAGTAAAAAAATTTTTTGCTATTTCAAAACGTCGCATACTATTTCATATTATAATGCGATTGTAAAATAGAATAGATTGTCATATATTTTTTTGCTGTCGTTGGAAAGAGAAAACGATATAAAATTATATGTTTATCCTGTTTCGTTTGCCATCACCAAATAACTCAGAAATATTTTAAAATTTCTAGTTTATATGCAATCGCGGTTCATATAAGATATTCCTCTTTATATGTATTCTATTTGGTTATATATGCAATATGTCACTGATCCATTGATGAAGCGCTGGCTGTCTCAATTGTTGAGCCAAAACCGATACTAGAATACAATGGGAAATGAGATTGTAGGTATAACCGATAGCATGACAAAAAACAATTCTAGCTCTAGAATGATACGTTGTTAGTCCAACGACTAAGTACAAAATAAACATTTTACTTCTCTTATAGGATTAGATTTTGATAGATTTTGCTCACCACCAAAACTGTTGGGTTAATTCTAACTTGAAGCCAAATATAGTCTAAAAATATTAGAGCTGCATGATAAGCAATGCCTCTTAATCTCCCGTACAGACAACATCCGATTTTATTTAAAATATCTTATTATGATTCAACGACCCGAATAGTTTACCTCAGCCACAACCGCTGTTGGTTAGTACAAAATAGCTGCAAAATAATATCTAGGCGTGTTATCGTAAAACGTTATGTTATCGTTATAGTGGTTTTTACATAAATATAGGAGGTACGTTGTTAAGTCGAGTAGAATGACTTCACCACCTTGAAGGTGAATTAGGGGTGTATAAATCATATGTTAGTACTGGGTCTTTTTCACGGTTCATATGACTACGCTACGATGCCAAAAACAATGGAACTACTTATAGTATGCCAATACCATTAATATTCATTTAAGACAACAGAAATTTATATAAGATTATACAATCATGTGGTTATAGAATTTGGGTCAGATTATTTACGGCACTTTCCCAACAATACAATTTTAAGCATGGGATAAATTCTATTTTCAGTTTTCATCAATTTTTTGTTATTTTTCGAAACTAAAAATACCAAACTGCTATTGTATATACTCAGAGGGGGTGCACAATTTGTACATATGTCTTTCGAAACAAGCATAAAAATTGTTGATTCCATAAAATGTGAGATGATCGTTGTCGTCAGTTGACCTTTTATGGTTGATGAATCAAAAAAAAAAATTTTGTAATATTCGTTCTATCCTTTTGGTCAATTAAACTAAAATAACCCGAATCAGTTTTCCATGAATAGATATGGCAACAACAAAATGACAATAAATGCTATATAGAAGACTATAAAGATGACATATCACCCAACAATTTAAGTCAAATAAATAATTTTATCGTCAACTGGTTATGGAAGATATTTCAAGCATAAACGTTTATCTCCTGCCAACCAACTGTAATATCATGAGGATTTTTACTTTGGACGATTTTTGGTCTTAGACCAAACCTTGTTTAGAAAATCTTGGATTGAATAGCAGACCAATAAAAATACTTCAACTTCATTCAGAGTCAAACAATTCACACATTTGGGGTTGGCTTATTCGTGGGGTTTTCTGAAAAATGTGCGACCTAATAAAGATACAGAATATTTGTAGTTAGAATATATTTTTATTTATCTTAATAATCTTTTTGTAAGTTTATACACAGCACTCCCCTCTCTTCAACCTACACAAGTGGTTAGCATCTGTCTTCAAAATAGTTGTCAACGAAAGTGATATAAAGATGTTCAAATGTTTGTCCTCCGAAAGCAGGTTTTAATTAAGGGAACAAGAAAGGTCGGTTGGGACTAAATCTGGTGAGCAAGGAGGATGATCAAGTATGTATTTTTAACGATAATTCGTAGCTTTTTGCTATGACAACCGCATAAGTGAAAGACATTGTCTTGGAAACAGATTTGTCTCTCCTGTACAATGGGTTCAAGTTTTTGAAAATAATCGATAAAGATATCATAACTATCCCTGAAAACTGTCGCCACCACTTGTCCAGCAGAAAGAGCAGCTTTTCCTTTTTTTTAGAGTCGATGACAGTATTTTGTTTTTATCCTAGAGTGTTATGGTGTATCCAAGTTTCAACATCAGTAGCCAACGCAGAGCATTGGAAATGTTCGTCAACCAATCTAATACGTTGTCCTGTATGTACTGACATTATACGTAATTAGACTCTTAATACTTAACGCTCAGCGATAGTTAATTTCTAAAGATCATCTGCAGCAAATAATTGTAAAAAAACTAACGAAGTCCAAATCAATGTTAAACTGAATACATACTATAAACTACTAGTTATAAATGTCTCTGTCTACATTAACGACATTATGATCTTTTTAGCGAGAACGATCGTGTCTTGATCATGGTAAACATTATGCTGCTATCGTGTTCGTGGATACAAGCGATCGTCATCTTTGATATTATGACTGTCCATACGACCTCGATCACGTGTTTAATCACGATCGCTATCGGGATCACAGTTACGATTCTTCTCGTATTTTCAATCATGGTCCATGGTCAACAACCATAATGTTCGCTATTGGTCCCATTGATAACTAGAGCATTTATAGATGGAAACATTTTTTTGTGTTGAGTGGCTGCTAGCGAACACTTAGGCCGACGACCGTCCGTTGTGATACCACAGGATCTTGGCTGTAAGGATATAGGTCCGATTTACGTAGAATCATATGCGCATTACATAGCTCAATGTCAGTCTTTAGTAGTGATATGGACGATGGGACGGCCTATGGATTCTAAACTCAACAGGGAGTCCAAGATGTGTCCATTCACACCACCGATCGCACTGCCCAAAAGTGCCACCTAAGCGGTGGAAACATTTAAGGGGCGGGTAAAATAAATGAAACTAACCACCTTTTCTTGATCATAAGAGTTATCAGATTTGATCCGGTTTAAATTTACGCTACACGTATTACATAGAGTTATTTTATCAGAGCGAGAGAATGTGGTTCATCATGAACAATATCAAAAAGAAAGTCGTTGTTTGGTTTGCTTCTTTCAGTCTCAGGTTCAATTAAAATGTTGAGTATCCTTATACTAGGTTACAAATTCGATTGTCAATGGCTTGGAAGTATAATCTTTAACCAAAATTTGATGATGGTTCCATATGTGATGAATCTTCTGATAAAAGTTCACCTAGTAACGGACATCGACGCCATACCAACATTGAAATCAGTAAAAGATGCAAGCCTACTAATAGACATTCTAAGAAACATAAATGTCGAAACACTGAAGCGACAAAGATGTACAATCCCACTTCAAAGCGGAATGTAGACAGTGGAAAAGCGGCGGCATCTGGAAAAAGTTATACCTTGACATGTACACGCCTGAAATTTTGAATACCATAAATTGATGAATTGTGATAAAAATTGCTCCATTCTTAAAATTTGTCGACCGGCAAAACTGACACAAAAAGAGTTCCAGGGCATTGAGCTCAGTTACGATTTAATGAGTTTAGCTCAAATAAATTTATAATGTACTCTAGTAAGAGGAGAGCCCTAATGTGATCCTCTAACCTCGAGACAACACCTTCGCAATCTTAAATGTATTATCATTTCACTATACCTTCAAACAAACATTCCAAATCCGGATTTCTAATTATATCTCATTTTTGATGTTTTCTTATCTAAACATTTATATAATAATATATTTCCGAGTTATTCAACCTTCATGCAGCAAAAGTAACAAAAATTGTGTATCTAACTTCAATCGACTCAGGCTATAAATAAATTTTTATATACTCTCTGGTATCACTTTACAATCGAAACCAATTTAATTTAATATAGTTTTCAATGTCATACACGATCATTTCATTATTAACTATATCTATATATTATATATAACGATATATATATATATATATATATATATATATATATATATATATATATATATGTATATATATATATATATATATATATATATATATATATATATATATATATATATATATATATATATATATATATATATATATGAGTATATATCTCCAACAGCACAAATCTATAATTAAATTGATAAAATTCATTTGAATTCATAATGCTAAATAAATTTGATTGTGTTGAATACAATAAAAGGTTAAAAGTTTAAATTAAAATTTACTGCATTTTAATTTAGCAGTAAAGTGTCATCAACGAAGTAGATATGCGAATATGGAAATTCGCTTCTCAGAATAAATAAATGTTTGACAGAGATATGCTCTATTAGAAATAGGTTTTTGTTTACCTTTCTTCAATTTGATCGCACTTGGCGCTCTAGATTTTAAATTTGGTATCTCGAATAACCTTACTTTTATTCCAAAACTTGTATATGAATTCAATTTGTGTGACTACATTTGGCCGATATATAGAGGACCAACAGACATACACTCTAACAATAACTGTTCTAACAAACTTCGTTCGTCGTGATAAAAATAGACTTAAGACGTTTCCTTCAGATATGTCAAACGACCAAATATTTTGGTGAAATCAGAACTCCAATGTTTTGATACGATTCAAGCGACGCTCAAATTTAAATTGAACCGTTTTTATCTAACAGAAGCAGTGTCCATGTCAGTTGAAGTGGACGATAATTACACATTTGTCTCCGACTCTGTACTATATAAAAAAGTGGGGTAGTTTGTATTTTAATTATTGTAAATTATGAAGAATCAGTTATAAAATAGCATCAGTTCATTGACCATATATGTAGTTTGGCAAAGCAATAAAGTAGACAATAGAGAATCCCAACTGTTTAGTTAATGTTGCTATAAACTGCAGTACGCCGTATCAGCCGTTACTACTGACATGTCAGAACCAGATGAGTGACGGGCAATATAGTTTTATCCTAGGGTTGCAATAAAACATTTCTTATTATTTCGACGGCTTATTTCTCTATAGTATAAGGAATTGAATGCTTCAATTCAACGTATGCCATATAAAAAACAATTACAGTTGTCCTGTTGTAATAATTACAGTTGTTACAAATAAAAAAACAGATTTTAGAATAAAAAGTCAACATTTATAATGAAACGTGTTGCTATGCCATTTATGTATGAAAAAAAATACCATCCATATGCCCACCACAGCTTCGTCTACAAGTCGGCATCCAAACATCAAAATACATGAGGATTTTTTCCAATAAACGCTGGCTATAGTGATGATCTTAATTTCAGCTCAACTGTTGTCTTTAAGTTATGGAACTGTTTGTGGATGATTAGCATACACTTTGCCTTACAATAGACCTCACGAAAAAAACAAGTGGTATTATATCCGGGCTTCCTGGTGTCAAAAAATCAATCAACATGCTACAATAACATTCCCCATTCACTTCGTTTTTAAAAAGAAAATGAGCTTTATTACCCAAGATGATTTTAGATTAATAACCTTCATTTCATTCAAGCACCCAATTAACAATACGATGACTATACGGTCTGTTGGTCTCAATTTTTGAGATAGTTGAATTTTATATGGATGCAAATGTAGATCAAACGACATGTGAAATATGAAATGTTTAGTTCATTACGAATACTTTCACATGCCAGAACTAAATTTCAACGAAGGGCACACGGGTCAATCCACTTTCACACACATATACTCAGTCGTGATTTTTTTGTCATCACCGGAAATCGTACCCGAGACCCTCGAATGACAGCAAGCACGCTCCCATTGATGAGATAGAGACTTTCTCTGCCAACGAGGGGACGACCTAGAAAATACTCTGCATTTGTGACTTCTCAAATATGCCTACAGAATTTATAGTATAGTTGCTGATTACGTGAACAAACCCTTTAATGTTCTCTTTTGTCAATAAACGCAGTAATGAAAGACCATATTTGATTTAACCAAAACCAGAGTTGAACACGTCCCAACCATAGAGATCGATAATTCAGAATGGGCACTAGTAAGATCTTTATCATTTCGATGTCTATCCTTATTTATAAAATCTTATATGCTAATTCTGAAGGTGAGTTTGGTTCTATCAGGTCTACTGTAACCGATCAAAATAATTTCTTAAATTTACGTAAAGAACGAAACAAAACCCACTGGCTTTACATCTAATTGGTTATGTCAAGAAAAAGAAATTTTTGGGGAAGGTAGCTGTTCGCCGAGGTATCTATAGATTTAATCGGTCGCAGGAATTTTGGCTCTATCTGTCCACCGAAATTCTTACATAAACATCTTGGTATACACCTGTATAAGAGCCAGTTGGTACAGGAATTAAGGGCACAAAACAAATGGTTCGTTCTTTCACCGATTAGACTTCAGAGCAGATGGGAACTAGAACGAACTTGGTTGTTTCATCAAAAATTATCTTGACTGATGATATAATCATTCTCATCAGATAGATTTATCGGATCTTATTCCTTTAAACTTGGCGATAAATAAATTTCGAGGAAAAAACTTTTTAATTGGCTGAGAGATGGTGAAGAGACCACATTTATAAACTGATTACCCAAAAACATATAATATCTTGCCACACAGTGGCTTTTTTGTGATGTATTACCAGCGGGGCTCAAATAAGTTTCCTGATTTCTGAGATGTTGCTCAGAATGTGTCTATGTGTATCCATCAAAATCAACTCGCCATCGTACTGAAGAATTGGATATTTCACGCAGTACTGTGAGGAGAATTTTGGATGAAGACCTCGGTATAAAGTCCGTACAAAGTTCACTAAATGAAGGACAAAGTTAACTAAGTTATTATACTCGGTGGCTAAATCAAGGATAATTGTTATGCTTTCCATAATAATTCAAAACTTGAAAGATCAATCGAAAATGTCGGGAACAATTTATTTGGCCGACTAGGGTACTATAAGCCAACCGTGGAAGTACTTTGAATGAAATTGTGTTCCATATACTCGATGGTAATGTATACTTCTTCCAAGTTAATACAGGAATTCTGGCCACGATACCACAACATATATATAGATCGTTGTTTCACCTATTGGAGCCGTTGGAACTATATATCCATAAAAATCCATCGTTTCTGGTGCGCAGTTTTGCACACATACCGAAGACACATCGGACCTTTGGGTTTCGTCGCAACCACTCTGCCAATGAATGTGTGTAAAAGTTTGTGTTGGAAGTACGAAAGGAAAATATGAAAATTGTGACGGTTTTTTTGGACATTAAGAACGTGTGACTTTGTGGTCCCAGGGAAATTTTATTAAATTCTTTTACACTTGGGTTTCCTTAGGAAAATTTGTTGATAGGTGTATGATTTTTTTGAATGGACGGAAATTAGTTGTGTGTAGAGAGGATTACAGATTGGAGGTAGAGGCGAATATTGGACTTCCGCAAGGGAGTACA
This sequence comes from Tipula lateralis, assembly GCA_963932295.1. NCBI lineage: Eukaryota > Metazoa > Arthropoda > Insecta > Diptera > Tipulidae > Tipula > Tipula lateralis. The sequence continues at coordinate 74,292,130 of OZ010737.1, forward strand.
ATTTCATCAACTCTCTCTTCAATCTGTGTACGAGCTCGAATCATGGATTAAAGTCAGAAGGCCAAGTCATTCTGCAATTAGCATGGTTATAATGTTTCAAGGTTCAAACATTGAAACATCATATGATCGAGCACAGGAATGTGTGAATCAAATAATTTACTGAATATTGAACTGATATGCAAGTATATAGTGAGAGTATAGAATATGTGACTTTGACTAGGTATTTGCGGATCTGGATTTATCAACGTTTAAGGTTTAAAGTGCACATTGAGAAACTAACTGATAATTGTAAGAATAGATTGAATCTTATTTCGTATGGAATGCGTATGGAATGAGCGTTTATGGTGATAGTCCTAACGTTGGGTTTAGCGCGTTAATCCAATTTGCAAATGCAAATGCTAGATTGGTATCGAGAGCGATTACTTCAATTTCTATGGTCTGAAATTGGTTATTCACCTTTCAATTATAAGAGAGAGAGTGGACCACCGTGACACTGTGCAAATTATTATGAAAGATAACGTGTTAGTGAATGAAAAGATAACCAAGTTGCAGTCAGGAAGAGACTTTATGAAAACTCAAAGAAACCGTTTGATTTTGCCAACTGTTCCTCCTGCAAATCTGGTGGATGCCTAAATTTTGGAGACACGACAATGAATGAGCTTTCGGCTAAGACAGAATTGTATAAGTTGCAAATGAAATACCGTGCTCATTTGAAAGCGTATAGATGCTAGTGAGAGTGGTGATGGAGTGGGTGTTGGCATTTACATTCCAGCACTAAAAAAAGAGAAAATCTTAAGATTTAATGAATTCCAAATTGATTGGGACTATTAAAGGAATCAAGTTGGCATTGAACCACAATAGAAGAGTTCTTTTACTATCCGACTCTCTTTGATTGGTTTAGAATAAATAAGTAAAAGAGGAGGTACTTAGAGCAACGTGTATGTGCATAATTTGTTTGAGTGCCTTCGATCTTGTGGTAGTGAAGTTGTTGTTTAATAAGGAATGTCTGTATAAACGTTATTTGAGTGAAGAAAGTGTGTGTGATTCTTGTATGGTTGTGAGGACATTGGGCATTTGCTTCTAATGTGGAAGTTTACTCTATCTTTAAACAGAACCTGAAATATGAAAAATATTAGAAAGGATTTCAAAAAAAGGACATGTCAATTTACTTCGTCAACAACAGCCGCTACTAATCAACCCAACATTTCTCCTAAATTTTTAAGTAAATCATGATGGCCACATCGTGACTTTGAGATTTTGCTTGACTAAAAATAAATACCTTTCGAACAAATATAGCTACAACATAATTCTTTTGACAAAGATACATTATATAGCATGACACATAAAAAGAACTGTCAATTATAATTAAAAACACAAATTTAAGTGTCAATGTTACCCCTACTACACCTCAATCATTTATTTGAATCATTGCCAGGTTTATTTACTCTAGATTTGGTTGGTATACATACATACACTATACAGTATATAACATTTCGAAACACTTTAGTTACAACAACAATGTTATTATTAAGAAACCTGTCTAACAAAATATTATTTAATTAATTAAGTTTTTGTTTATTAACTTTTCGATCGATCATCACACACCCAGGTAAAATTATAAGATGAAAATTATATATATAAACAATAGTTCACAAACACAACAATTATATATTTAAAATGTTAAAACTCTTTCTCTTTATTGTCTCGAAAATTAGATTGAGGTGTTTCGTTAAGGTAGAGTTAGTATATAAGAAAAGAGAGTGGAGTTGAGTTTCAAGAAATTGTATAACCTTGACATTGAAGTGGTTAAAATGTATATAAACAACACATTTGTCTGGTAAATATATAATTTGTGACAGATGATTAATTTGTTTGCGGATTATCTAATATAATCTACAAATAATAAGATATTTGTTGTGTTGTTTTGAACCACTCACTGCAATCTTAGGTACAGAGCGTTGTTATTCGATCTGAATGTGTCATTTTTTAAAGAATAATCCAATAGGAAGTACCGTTCCACTTGGGATTCTCATTGGGATTCATGGTGACAGCTGTCATGTTATGACATTTGTGTTCAATATTTATTGACAAGCCCTGTGGGTCTGGCATCCATGTTTCGAACGAAACATGAAACCCATAGTTATGTCTAATAGTTACTGTGTTGAAATAGACTCTGAACCTTTAAATAACAGTGGACTATTAATAGTTTGGTGAAAATGGAAAAGAAGTGTTTTGAATGTGGTGGCGCCACAAAAGAACTGTACTTTTGTTGTGTTGTTTGTGATAAATCAATTGACTATAGATGCTTTGGCATCAAAAGCAAAACGACCTCAAAATTAAACAAGTGCAATAGTAATGTTAAACCAGTCATTGAAACATTTGTCGATCAATAATAAAAATAATGCTTCCAAAAACATAAATCTTAAACGTGATGTCATATTTGGTACCGGTAATTGTATATCATCTATTGAAGCTATTCCACCACGTAAATGGATATTTGTGTCGAGACTTAAACCCACCATTACTGACAGTCAATTCAATGAGTTTGTGAAAAATAATCTTCGAATTTCGGATGCAAATTGTATACGGATCAAAGCTCCCTCAACGGATATCTTAAACATATCAACGCCTAATAATATTGATCTAAGAAACAATTTTATATATCTTCAAAATGTTCGCGGTATTGCCTCAAAATCCGCTGAGTTTTATCGCTTTGTCGTAGCTTCTATGTATCCCGTTTATGTGATTGTGGAAACTAATTTAAATCCGAATATATACAGTTCAGAGTATTTTCCATCAGACTATATTGTATACAGGTGTGACCGCTCGGCACTAACTAGTGTCAAATCAAGTGGGGGTGGAGTACTGATAGCGGTTCATTCATCTATTGTAAGTGAGGTAGTTGACGGTGATCCAACAATAGAACTTGTATGTGTTAAGTTGAATATCTTCAAGAAAGTTATTTACATCATAGGCCTTTACATTCCACCGAGGTCGCCATCTGAAGTTTATACGACATATACAAACTGTTTGTACAATAAAATTTCTCAACTTAACTTAGATGACAACGTGCTGATTGCTGGCGATTTTAACTTGCCAAAGGTTGAATGGTTGGTAGATGACGCAGATGTTGAGTCTATATGTATTGATTCTATTTTGTCATTTGGTCTCGTTCAGATAAATAACGCTTCCAACTACAAGGATACATTTCTGGACTTGTTTTTTTGCGAATTCTGCTAATCTATTTATGATAAAGGTGGCACCAGTTCCGTACATCATCAACGATATCAACCATAAGTCTATGGAAATCAATTTAAACGTGTCAGAGTTTTTGGTTTCTAGTTTTAATAATAACAATTGTAATTATATTAAATTTTGTGATTTTAGGCGTGCTGATAATGATGGTCTGATTTTTTATTTCAAGTCGATCGAGTGGGATTAGTGTTTTTCGTTGGTGGACATTGACCACGACGCGCAACTATTCTATGACATTTTATTCATTGGCTTCGACAGATTTATACCTGTTTCTATTAAAAAAGTTAACAGTAATAATCCTCCGTGGTTTAATGACAATTTAGTTAACCTTCGAAATCGTAAAAAAAAATTATATCGTAGATGGAAGTTATCCAAGAACGCTGACGACAGATTATCATTTTTGGATTTATCGAAACAGTTTGACGATTTGCAGTATATGGCTTATAAGAATTTCATTATTAAGTCTCAAATTAGTATGACTTCAAACCCTAGATCGTTTTTGAAGTTCGTTGAAGACGGATGCAACTACCAACTCTTGCTTATACACACCTCAGATATCTCCAGATGATATCGTTGAATCCCTTCGTTCTTTTAAGGATGGGTGTGGCCCAGATGGTATTTCTTCATTCTTTCTTAAACGGTTTAGCAATGAAATGGCTCTGCTTTTGTCAATTTTCTTTAATGGTTCGCTTTCGAAGGGTGTTTTTCCCGTTACCTGGAAATCGTCTCATATTGTACCGATTTTTAAATCTGGTAACAGGGGCGATATTTCTAATTATAGAGGTATTTCGTTATTGTCAGCGATTCCAAAATTGTTTGAGTCAATTGTGTGTGACTATATGTTTTTCGGGCTAAAATCGTGTATTGTAGATGAGCAACATGGTTTCTTCCGTGGGCGTTCTACTGTGTCAAATTTAGTGGAATTCACGAAACGTGCCACGGAGGTTATAGAGAATAATGCTCAGCTTGATGTCATTTACACCGACTTCAGTAAGGCGTTTGAATCAATTAATCACTTTATTGTTTTGCAAAAATTAAAATCATTTGGAATTAATGATAATTTAATCAAATGGATTGAGTCGTACGTCACTGGGCGGGTGGAGTTTGTTGCAATTAACGGCAGCCTTTCTAATCCAATTTATGTACATTTTGGAGTACCTCAGGGTTCACATCTTGGTCCACTTATTTTCATACTATTTGTAAATGATATCATAAAATGTTTAAAATTCTCCCGATGTTTAAAATATGCTGACGACTTAAAACTATTCTCTCCTATTCGAGATCTATCTGATGCAGTTAATTTGCAAATGGATATAGACGCGGTAAATGTTTGGTGTTAGACTAATTTATTGCATTTGAATGTAGCCAAGTGCAGAATGGTATCGTTTAGTCGTTCATTTTCGCATTTTGTTTATAATTACAACATTGCAAATAATAAGTTGACTCGTGTTAACGAAATAAAGGATCTTGGAATTACATTTACTTCTACATTATCATTTAATCGTCATTTTGACATGATTTGTGCCAAAGTGGTCTACCTATGTGGTCTCCACGTTACAATGACCACATAGGTAGAATTGAATCAATACAAAAATCTTTAATCATTTTCTACGCATATAAAACTGGTGGGTTTAACCGTCGATTACCCTGGTGGGAAAATGTTAGGAATCTACCCTAATATGTAGAAAGATCTAAATCTTTGCAAATGGAGCCACTTGAGGTTCGTCGCCAGCATGGTGGAGTTATTTTTATTTCCGATTTACTCAACGGTAATATCTTGAGTGCGTACTTGCTAATGAACCTAAAGTTGTATGCTCCTATTAAAAATCTTCGTACACGCACTCTATTGAAAATTGATTTTCATAGAACCAATTATGGGAGCGACGAGCCTTTGAACTCCATGTCAAGGTTGTATAACGAACATTGTTTCCTTTGCGACTTTAATAAGACGAAATTTGAAATCAGACGAGCATTGAAAAATTTGGTCTCTTTATAAAAATTGTACTGGAGCTTACATATTGTTCCTAATTGGTTTTTTCTAAAATAAATAAATAAATAGAATACCACCACAGTATCCAGAGCTTGTCGTAGGAGGCGACTAAAACTGGTTAGATCGCTGGACTGACGACCAGCATCCGTAAAAAACAACAAATGTTAAATACGTCAATAAACCCCAAAAGAACAATGACCTCCCCTTAAGTACCCGCAAACGAGGATGTTCCACGGCCTGCATGTTCCACGGCCTTATCACATGTATAAAAGACTATCGGCTAAAACTCGTAGCGCTCCAAGAAACTCGATGGCCTAAAAGTAGAGACTATGTACCCCAAGGCTATACGTTGCTACACAGTGGAGATGACCTCGAAAATCATTGAGTTGGATTTCTTATTGGGCCACAGATAAAAAATGCTGTATTGGATTTTCAGGCACTCGATAATCGAATGTGTAAGCTTCACTTGCACGTGAGATAAGCCAACCTATCAATTGTCTGGGTTTATTCGCTACTAAATGGTAATTGGTGACTTAATGCTAGAGGTCCAACAGAAATCCAACCGAATTTTGTAACAATATAGCTCCGTTTTCCCGACACAAAACTACAGCCGAAAATGGGGACAGAATGATGTACTTTGCGATCGCTCATGATCACAAAGTTGCATGTACATTCTTTCCTCATAAAAACATCCATTTGGAAACATGGACACATCCACGTAAAACATCCCGAAGCCAAATTAACCTAATTTGGTTAAGAGTTAATTAAGAGTTAATATCAAAAGAGCGTGCTCGGGGATTCCAAGACTCGAGAAATGGAAATTTTCATACAAGTCAGGAAGAACCGGAGAATATCAAAATCTTGTCAGCAATAGCATTTTACGATCTAATTATTAATCTGAAGAAGTGAACAGTGTCTGGGAAGAAGTGAAAGATGCCAAGCTCATTCTCGGTATAGTGAAAACTAAGCCCAAAACGAAATATAGCCCACAATGAAGCGCAGACTCGGTTTACAATAGCAAGAAGAAGTAACGTAGTTCTTGCAAGGAGGTGGAAGGCTATGATCTTAAGAGTACAACAACTCAGCAGTGCTAATAATTCGCGTGGTTTTTTCACACCGAATTGCACCATTTCTTAAGTTCTCGGTCAACTGCCATTCGGGACCAGGATGGAAACCTCTGAGTTGACGTCGATGCGGTACTCAATACGTAGCATGAAGATTTTTCTGCCTTACTTAATGTTCCACATGCTCCACAATGCCGTAGAGATGTTCATTGAGGATCCATCCTATGAGGAATTCACAATGGCCATGCAGAAACAAGAAAAATCGTCCATAAATTCAAAGCTTTTGATATTCTGAAGGCTAACTTTGTAGAACTGTCTCTTCGACCTACGTCGATTGATATGTTGAAATGAAAATATGCATGAAAGTGGCCGCGTTATGCCCAATATAGTACATACAAGTTACTGCCATACATTATCTTGGGTAGAATAACTTCTCTGGCGAAGAAAGTTATCGTAGACTATAGAAAGGAGGATTCCGTCCAAATCGGTTAGTCACTGATCAAGTTTTTTCGCTACAGATCATTCTTTCCGCAAGTACTTCGAAACATAGGTCGCTACTTGCACCAATATGAAGAGCTAGATTGCTAGAGTCAGATTGTTGACACGGTACAGGTCAACAATGGCCTGTAAAACCGGAAAACAAAAAGTCGTATTTGGGCTGATGAACAACCAGAAGAGTTTCAAGAGCTACCAATGCATCCTAAAAAAATGCACTTTATGGTAAGTTTATGCTCAGGTGGCATTAACGGACGATATTTATTTAAGAATGCGGAAGGACAGCGGGCCAACTTCAATGGTGCTTTTCATTCGAGGTTACGTCACAAATACAATTTTTGGTTATTAAAATGATTTGATGAGATTGATTCTAAAAAAAAACTACCGGAAGCTCTTATTAGATCACCCTTTATAACGTTGATACGCATTTTGAATTTGTTCTATACATCGTGTAATAGGATGGCGTTGTAAATATATCATGGCGCCATATAGTGGCCCCAAAAGTATGCATACCATTTCCAAAACGATGATCGCAATCTGACTGATTTAGAATCAATTAAATGTTAAACGAGAATCACCTTTCTAGATTAATTTTATAGATAATCGTTCGCATACGATTAAGTTTGGTATATCGATAGAGAGAGGTATACGTTACATGTGTTTGAATGTCATAAACTCATAACACATCATTATATGGCCAAATGTAGCATCATCAAAATAATCAAAATTAAAGTTGTCTTCGAAATAAGCAATATGCGATGAACATTTGCTTAAAAAAAACCAACCTTGGATCTATTTTTAGACGGCGGACTGACAAAATAAAAGACGCCAAAACGCGGTTTCAAGAAAAATACAAAAAAAAAAACATAAACAAACAAATAGACAAGCAAATGTGTTGTTTGTATTCTTTTCAAATGGAACAGATGATATATGCGAGATCGTGTTTAGGATGATGATCAAATACTTCAATCAAAATTCGAAATGTTTGGTTTCGTTAAATCGATGAACAGTAGTTAAAGCACATTTTTGGGCCAAATCCATTCCGAATAGAATTTGGTTTCAAATTATAGTCACAGATTGGATATAGAATTGATTTTCTTACCAAAGATCGACGATCTTCGGTTTATTGTCAAAAGTTTGCTCCGTGATAGAATTGAATTCGAACTTTTTTATTTTTTTAACTTTTCTCTAATCTGTTTGGGGCTCAAGGCACTTTACAGCCAAATCGAGAACGCACGGCTATAGGTCCGATTTTCCTAACCATCTTCACATTGCATAGCTCCATGCCAGCCTATAGTGCTGACATGGAAGATGGGTCGGCCCATAAGTTTTGCACTCCAACAGGGGGTCATAGTTGTGTTCATTCACACCACAGATCGTAATCTTATAGTGAAAAATCCGTTTTGCATTCGAACCCGGTACCTCCCGCTCCAACTGGCACAGCTCTAATCCCTGCGCCACCTGGGCGTTGAATTCGGACTTAACCATTTAAACTTTTTCTTACAAACAGCTCCAACTCAATGGTAAACGCTCTTATTTACACTTTTTAGAATTAGAGAATACAGTACATGATTATCTGTGGCAAACCATATCTTGATATCCAGTCCCAATCTACTTTTTTCACTTGTATAGTGAAAGATAAAAGGAATTTCACATTCATCACTCTCTCAAATCGTTAACTATTCCCAAAATTGATTGCTTTATAGCCGCTTCAAACAACAGGTATAATCCGTCTCAGTAGACAAGCAACTCAGTGTCTAGTGAAAAAATTTGAGTCTAAATCTGTGCTGCTGGATGCCTTCTTATAAACTCCAGTTAAAACAAGAACTAAAGCTACAGATCATAGCAAGCGACACACGTTTTTGAATTGGGCTTCGGATACTCCTCATGTGTTTCAAGAAGAACAACTTCTTGTACAAAATATAACTGTATGATGTGGTTTTCACCTTGGCGATGACATTGGACCATTTTTGTTTCATTGATGAAAATGACCGTCACGTAACAGTCAATGAAGATCACCAGAGCGACACGTTGCAACGTTATTTCTTTGGTACAGTGCATGAGCTATACACGTATGATATATGGTTTCAACACGACGGTGCGACATACCACACAGCGGATCTAGCAATGGACTTATTGAAATATAAATTCGATACCGCCTAGATTTAACACGTCTAGATTTTTTATGGGGCTACGTTAAACCATTGGTCTATGCCAAAAAGCCGGCATTCTTAGGAGCCCGGAGTTAATATTGATCGAGAGATAGCGGCCAGTTCCTTTGAAATGGAATTGAAACCTGCAACCGTGTCCGTGCTGGACATTTGAACGTTGTCGAATTCCATACATGAATGGTAATCAAACCATTCAAGTACTTCAAGCCAATAATAGAATTTTTGAGAGATCTCAAATGGTTTGCGTTTTATTTAAAAAAAAAATTTCAAGTCCTTATTGGAGAACCCTGTATAAGACTACACAGTATATGATCCAAATGTTCCATCAAGAGTTTTCAGTTTAAACTACCGGTTATTTCGAGTGTGGAACGTTTTTTGACTGGAAATAAGTTAAATGTTTGACATTTAGAAAATGAGTTTTTGCTTGAAAATTGGGACACATGGAAATCTTGCTTTGAAAGTGGTTTTCCACCCAAACAGTTCCTGGGAAAGTGTAAGAAGAGGATAAAGTGCGAATCAGCTGGGTTTCCTGTGGAATCCGGGCAAAAATAGATAGATCAAAACTCTGCAGAAGATGTGGTGAAGAAGAGCACTTTGCTAAGACATGCCAAAAAATCCAAAATGCATGCTATGCAACGAAACGGCTAAAAGCTGTAGCAAACACGTAACTGGTAGCTTTACATGTCCGGTTTACCAGAAAGCTCTGCAAACAGAGCGTGGGAAATGAAAGTCATCCAAGTCAATCTTAACCACTGTGACCTGCTGCGGCAATCCGTGCAGGAGGTGGAAGCGGACGTTGTAATTGTATGTGAGCAATATAGGAACCTTGATAGGCGGTGTTGGGCTTTAGATAGATCGAATCGAGCTGCTGTATGGGTTTGCGGTACCTACCCCCTACAGGAAATTGGTCAGAGTACTGTACCCGAATTTGTCAGAGCCAAAGTGAACGGCGTTCAGATTTATAGCAGCTACGCACCTCCTAGTGCATCAATTAAAGAATTTTAAGCATTTCTTGATCAATTAACGGATGATGCACGGAGCCACAACCCACTGCTCATAGCCGAAAATTTTAATACATGGGCCATTGAGTGGGGAAGCAGAGAAACTAATAATAGAGTTACCGCATTGTTAGAAGCCTTCGCATCATTACCGGTCGTATTAATGAATACAGGAAATACACCTACTCTCTGTAGAGGAAATGCAACCTCGATAGTTTACCTAACGTTTATGAGCAACTGTCTTGCCGATAGGGGAGTAGCGTGGGGTGAGTAATCTATATATACGCATAGTGATCATCAAGCTATTGTGTGAACTGGCAGATAATCGGCTTCAAATTACAATAGTTAGACACAGGAAGATAATAGGATGGAAGTCCACAACGTTCGACGAGAACATCTTTCGTCTCATGATGGAGGATCGTACCCTATCTGGTACCGCAAATAACAAAGCAGTCCAGCTTATGAAACATATTTCAAGAGCCTGTGATGCATCAATGCGAAGAAGGATGGTGGATAGTTGTAGAAAACCGCTCTTCTGGTGGAGCGACGAGATTTCTGAATTGCGTAAAAAGTGTCTGAACGCAAGAAGGCAATACCAGCGTGCTAGGCACGTCAAAACTCTTCCCTTCGACAACGATATTGTAAAGCTCGATCGGAGCTCAAGCATGCCATCAAACTAACTAAGCGAAAGTGCTTTCGCGAACTGTGAGAGGAAGTCGACCGCGATCCCTGGGGTAAACCCTACCGATTGGTAATGAAAAACTCAGAAGCAATTACGCCACTGCTCCCACATACAACGAGGAAGAGTATATACCACCAGTTACTGAGGATGAGGTTCTGAAAGCATGTAACAGAATTGGTAACAATAAAGCCCCTGGCCCGGATAACGTTCCGAATACTGCGTTGAGGTCGGCGGTTAAAACATACCCAAACATATTCACAGAAGTATATACCACATACTTAGTTGAGGGGTATTCCCTAGTAAATAGAACGAACAGAGACTGGTATTGTTGCCAAAAGGAGACAAACCACCAGGTGAGCCGTCCTCCTGGCGTCCAGTCTGCCTGTTGGATACGGCAGGCAAAACCCTAGAGTATACTTCTAAGATTCGATAACGTCGTACACAAATTCATTTGTTGAACAAACATAACCTGGCAAAAACCAGTGTTATCGTCATGAGTTAAGATTTTACCTCAACTTGCAAAAGTGACTACTTCGGGAAACATGACAGATAACCGTTGCTTTAACAATAAACATTCAAATGAAATTATGTCGATTACGTTCACACTACAAACATGATAAATGGAGATATTCCGTTCCAATGTCGCAAGCATGAAATATATATGAAACACAGCCATTGGCGGAAAGAACACTATCTTGCTATTGCATCCAGCATAACCATTCCGACGAAGCCAGAATATGCTAGATATTTAAAAAAAACACACCCTTCTTTTTGGCGTTATCCTCGAAAGATCATGCAACGGTTGGAAGGGCGAAAAGAGAGAGTAAAATTGAATTGCAATGAGAAAATTCGTATAGATCCACTCATACATCTCGAGGCTTTTGACTGTTAGAAACTTCGCTCGAGATGGTTACGCCGGTAGTCTTATAGGACTTTCTAGTTGTTTAAACAATGAACGAGTCTATGTCATAAATTTATAAATGTACGCACCAAGTAAGATTTGAACGTTATAAAATTACACTTGAGTATGCATATTATAGCATGTATCAAAACGAATCTTCAGGACTTAGTAGACGTAGTTGTGAGATCTCAACTACTATTAGTATATACATTAAGCGGCAGATTTCTGAACTTTTTATATATCTGGCCAGTTTAAGTTTCGACGTACAGGTTTCCAATCATGATAGGTGCCTGTCGCAAAACTGTTAAGTGCATTGAGTTGATATTGCTAAAATAGAAGTGTTTGCTGAGTAGTTGCTGTAAAAAAAAGATTTTGGATAGTAACTTTTTAAACCCATACATTGAAAATATTGACCGGAAGCAACATCATTTGCATACCAAATATATCACTCAATATTACAAATTTTAGTGACAAAAATATTGATAAATATTTGTCGTTATTTTGAAAAAAAAATTTTCATTCTGATAATCTATTTTCATTTCGAATTAGAATATTACAGTTATATCTTCTTTTATATTTTTCATCAAAAATATAATTTTTTATTATTCTTAATGAACATTATTCTTAACAATATTTTATCACTATGATAAAAATGTATTCTATATGATAAATTTATCGGTTTTTCTTAAATGATCTAACTGATCAGTTTGCTATCCAAGTGAACATCAATCTAGATCGATAAGAAAATAGAAATTTGCGAAAATGGCCGATATTTCGCGTACATTCTTGTAATTCGCTAGCACTGAACGTACGCGACTGAAAGTATATATATAATAATTGCACGTCAAATCAGGTAACATAAGCCAAAAGAAATGGATTTTATCTAGTCGATTGCACAGCTATTTAATATGACGTCATCGAACACATCGAAACCGGCCAACGCAGAATTTATAACATTAAACAGAAAAGCAACAACCGAATTATATTACAACTTCGGTAAGAAACCTACAATAAAAATGAAAATTACATCCATAGGAGATAGATCTTAGAAATAAACCCAAAATCCATACTCTCAAACCGGCCTTAAAAACAAAATGAGGAACTCATTATAATAACTGGAGGGGGGGGGATTCGCTTTTCTTATTGATAATATATTTGTTGAACTTTTTAGCTAGTTATAAATTCGGAAATCTAGTTGATAGGAATCTTTGTCGGTTGTATATTGATAAGGAATTTTTCAATGTGAATGTAATTTGTGTCAGTTTGAACAATTATTTTTTTCAGTGTAGACTTGTATAGTCAAAAAACGTTTAAAAAGTACTTCCGTAATCCTTATGACCAAGACTCCTCAGATGTTATTTGAGTTCAGCTTCAATTGCCTTAACGTTGAATGGGGGCTCTTCCCTCATTTCGCAAATATGACTCAAAATAATGTCCCCAATCTTAAGAGTGATAAAAAATGTAATTTTTCGGTTTTGCTTATAAAATGTTCGTGCTGGAAGGTATATTGTCGAATGAGTAGTAGTAAACATTTTATCATTCAACATCTAAATGTCCTTCTAAATCGTGAACATACTGGACAATTTCGTAATTAAAAACACATTTTAAATGAAATCTTATCATGAAATCATCTCGATAGCTATATACACTCTCGTATACAGCACAAAAAGGTTCGTTTATTTAGTATTCTACAAGTTTTTTTGTAATTTTAGCTTTCTAAAATCTATTTTCGTCCTTTCCATCGTTTTAATTCACATTTAACGCAAAATGATATAAAATTGTCTACATCAACATTCTTCGCATCTTCAGTGTTTTGGGTCACGTTGTATGTATCCCCTATACGATTTTCTTTAAAAAGAAAATCATAATTCGACCCGGAGTCTATTGTTCGACGTGTACTAAAGAAACATACTGTGTGGGGGTAGATTTTCTAACATATAAGAAGTTGAATGCATCCAATTAGTATTATTTTACCATTGAGCTCTATCTATCATATATATACAGAAACATTTCTTTTCTTAAATGATTGATTACCCGATCGCACCTTTAAGTTAATATACAAAAAAAAAGTTTGTTTGCAATAATCAATTAGCGCTTATACTCTATATATACACAGATTATATACAGGCAAACCTTGTACAGAGCAGCCTACATCGTTCATATACACTTGGCATGATTTGAAAACTCGCGTTCAACGATACCCGCCCGTTCAATATTCGAACATTCAATTTACATTTGGCAAAAAAAAAAACACGTCACTTGGATAGATCTAATTTGTTTACATGTTCCACAGTGCAAACGCAAAACCGTGTTTGTCTTACATTTTGCTAATAAATTAATTTAATTTAAATTTTTATTTATATACATTTGCAATATTTACAAAACGAACGTCATTTTGTATTTTTCGCCTGGCAATTTTGCGTTTTTTATTTTTAGATCGAATAACATCATGTTGTGAGTCAGTGCCGGTAGTCAGTTAATTATTTATTGTTGGATATTTTTGGTTTCCATTTATTTCTAATTTCATAATTGATAATTAGAGTGTTGTTCAGTGTAGTATACACAACATATGTTTACATCACATTAATGATGATGACGGCTTAAAATTTATTGACCATTCATTTTGATGGGGTTCGATCAAGCTGTTACGAAACACTTTATCTACCTGTGCTAAATATTTCTCACACATCATATAGATATACACATCTTAAAATGTAAACACAGAATTGATTATGTATACTTTAAGATAATCGGAATGTATCAATCAAAATCTAAATTTTTGGGCATCATTAATTTTGTGCAAAGATTGAACTCGTGCAAAAAACAGTGATAAATAGGCTCATAGGATTGGTTTTATTAGGGTGGGTTATTTTGATATATTCAGACCTGATCTGCATGGCTAAAACGTTAATTTAATATTCAAATTTGAAAGTAATGGATAGATAAGTGATTTGAGGTTCTAAACACGTATTCATCCAGTTCGAGTATATCAAACCACGTATATTGAAATAAAGTGAGATTCACCCAATAATGCAGAATTTCGTTCTTGTACTAATTATGCGCTAGTTATTTATCCCACTGCTTCTTTACCACTAAACCCCGCTATAAGGTTGAAATATAAGCCCAGAAACATCTTCAAAACCTGGGCGAAGTGTTCGAGCGGAATCATTCAGCAGGGCTGAATGATTCCGCTCGAACATCATTCAAAATTGAGCCCAAAAAAATGTGCCTTGTTCTGCAACGAAGTTAAATATTTGAGACATAAGATAGCAAGGAATGGTATATACATACAGGTGAGGATAAAATCTCAGCTGTCAAGTATTGGCCAGAACTACACGATCTGAGAAGTTTTATTGGGCTTTGCACGTACTATCGAAATTTGTACCGGGATTTGCAGACGTTGCGAAAATGTTACATGAAAGTAACGCAAAAGAATAAGCCATTCCAATGGAATAAGCAGAATGAAGAACCGTTCAACGAGCCAATACTTGCATATCCAGTACCTAATCGAAGATTTATGTTGGATACTGATGCAAGTAATAATGGTATTGGAGGGGTTTTGTCCCAGGAAATAGATGGACAAGAACGGGTTATTGCATACTTTTCGAAAGTTTAGTCAAAGCCGGAGCGAAATTATTGTGTAACATGGAGAGAGCTGTTGGCCATTTCCGACAGATAATATCTTTATGGTCAGTCATTTCTCATAAGGACAGATCATGGTGCTCTAACATGACTGCTAGTTTAAGAATCCGGGAGGACAGATAGCCCGGTGGATCGAGAGATTGGGTTGCATCGATTACACGATTTAACATCGTAAAGGAAGTGCTCACGGTAATGCAGATGCGCTATCAAGACGGCCATGTCTCGTTGATTGCAAACATGGAGTGTAGTGGAGAGTAAGAAATATGTCGTTGATGTAGGACTAATCCGATGAGTGGACTAATGAAGAAATTAGAAAGGAGCAATCAGAAGATCCCGATTTATCGATCATATTAAAATTCGTGGAAGACCGCAGCGCAGACCATTATGAAAGGAGATTGCTGACAAGAGTCCTATAGTTAAGGCATATTGGGCTCAATAGGATAGTCTGTTAATTGAAGATGGTAGTTTAAAACGACTTTGGGAAAGTTCTGATGATAGAAATAAACAATCATTAGTGGTGGTACCGAGGATCCGAATTTCAAAAATGTTAAGGATATATCACGGAGGAACAAGTGGTGGCGATCTTTGGCAAAAGTTCGCGAAAGATTTACTGAACAGGATGCAGACAATCAGTTGCAGAATGGTGTCAAAAATGTGACCAGTGTATGGCAGTTAAAGGTCCTGCAAGACGAAGCCATGGAAAAATGCAGCAGTATAACAGCGGAGCAGCATTTGAACGAATCGCTATGGATATTGCGCAGGTCCATTTCGTACCAGCGAAAGCGGAAACAAGTATGTTTTAATGGTGATGGATTATTTCAGTATATGGCCTGAAGTCTATCCAATACCGAACCAAGAAACAACGACTATCGCTAACGCCGTGGTTTATAATTGGATTAGTCGATATGGGGTGCCGCTGTCACCAATTGTTACGTTTTCCCCTAGTAGGGATTCAAACTAATCCATGGTTCGATCACTGGATTCTGAATAATAAAAACCACTTGCTTGTTTTTCACTATAACTTTTATTAACAATCACCACAATTCACTTTTACAGTACTTTTAATTCACTGTTACTTTCACTTTTTCACTATTTCACTTTTTTAATCGACATGCCTGGATTTGGGTTCGTCTTTTTCCCACGACTTGTGGATAAAAGATCGTTCAACATAGTTGTATATACCTTCGACCCAGCCTTCAGGACGTTTTTTAATTGTTTCCTATCACGATTTTCGATATACTTAAAAAATCATTACATCGCTGTACTTCGCACAGTCCGTGAACACTCTTCAATATTACATTCTAGCTTGTCAAAAGGTTTATAAGAAGGAATTAAGATCTTCAATAAGTTCTTCCTGGATAAACTTTTGTGAAGAAATTAATAGTCCACCAGCTTTTGATAGTATTTAGTCCAGCAACAGTTGGTAACCATAAGTAGAAATCTCGCCTTTTTTCAAATCATTTTCCGGGCTGTATCATTATAATCTTCGAAACGTTTGACGTTTATCATTTGACGTTTGAAACGTTTTACGAAGGACGACACTCCAACGTTTCGCGTTGGTCAATTCGCGTTTTCGCGTCAATCAACTGGAACTGCAGTTGATTGACATATATTGCTATCTTTTGACAATGCCAAAGCACTTTGAATAACTCATGGAGATTATCTCCAAAAATACTTTTTTTGCGTATATGCATCATTCCTTGGTGGCCACTAGTTAAATTAAATCCATCACTGGCCAAACTTAATTGTTTGCAGATATCGTACTTTGAAACTATATTTTCGATCCCTGTTCTAGCTTTAGTGTGCGTTTAGCCGTAGCACAGTTTCACGCGTAGTTTCCTAAGGTGTTGATTATTTATACAGTTTGGACATATATTGCACAGCTTTTCAAGGCTTTTAAGGCAACTTTGTTTGCTCTTTCATTTAGCACGAACAAACCATTTCTTTTGCCATTCGTTTTTTATTATTTCTTAGTACGAACCGTGTACTGGTCGTTTTTAAAAGTCATCTAATTCGGATGAGACTAGTTTGCAATAACGATGATGAGAGTATTCATTTCATTTGATACTGACCCATTTTCACAAACCTAGAGATCCGACGATTCCTGAACATTAGCTATCCTCTCTTGGTGCAAACTTCTCCAGTTTGAACCATCCTCGATTTTAAGCTTGATAAACTTTTCACAGCTGTGTAGCTACGATGGATAGTGGAAACCGCCAAACTCGTCAAAATAGCTAACGGAATTCACCTCTTCGTTAACAAACATTTGTAACCCAACAAGCCATTTTTTTCAAGTTTCGAAAAAAGAAAAAGTCCGATGGGACAGAACTTGGCGAACGAAAGCAATTCGTACTGCAAATTATCACGCAACTCAAAACTTTTCACCATGGTCTTGCAAAAGATGACTGCTTTCTTTTGATCTGTTTGATTTCAGAGTTTTTGGCTATTTTTTCCATTACCTCCAATTTAAGAGCATAGGCTTTTTCTATACTAGATTATCTGACAGCTCTCTCCATGTTCTACCGAGATGGTTCTCTTCAAGGCCATTGCTGCCTTGCCGACATTCTTCTTTCCTTGTGTATTTCATTCCAACGATATTCGGGTTATGTCATTCGTGTTATGACCTCATCGATAAGTGGACCTTATTTCAGACACCCATTAAACAATCGTAATTTTGCTTTTCTCAACATGACGAATGCATTCCAAGCGTTGTGAAACATGTCAAAGTTATTTCTGACTTTGTTCATGCATTGATAGATGTCTTCTTCTGTGTTGCCTGTTTAGATGGTGATTCGTGTACTATAATTCTTGTTAAGTCTCATGATTATGGTTTTACTGATGTTAATTTTGAGACGAACTTCCATTGCGTATGGTCTAACAGTTTCTGTATGTCTATCCGTAAAGGCTGGCTCAATGAGTCGCTTTAGTGCGGGTATTGATTGAATATAATTAGAATATGGTGTCGACTTTGTACATGATGCTTTCAAAAGTTATTAGTGATAGTAGCGGAGTAATCTACAGACTAGTAATTTTGAACTTTGTTTCCGGTATCCCAAATTGCGATGCCGTTTTACCTATTTCGAAAAATGGCTTCCAGATTACGTTTTGAATGATTGAGTCAAACAAATTTAGAGAGTATTAGAACAATATTATCGGAAAGCTTGACGCAATCTTATAACGTGCTCGTCTTATTGACGTACCGAATCTTAAATGACACTGACAAACGCCTAAAATATCACCTCGCTCCAATCCAACAACGCAAGTTATTTTTTGTCCCAAACAGCAATCTTTAACCTTAGTGAGTATAGGTCATTTATAGAAGTTTCACATAATTTACCTACGTTTTAAATATTTTGCATGATGCTGAGTGGGAAGACAGATAAATAATTCTTTTATAGTCTTAAGAGAAGCTTAAGAAATGCTTTTTGATCCGTATATAATCCTGCTTCTACTTCAAAGAGCAGTGCTAATATTCAGTAAATAGTCATAAAATCTTGCTGTAATTCAGCTGTAAAATTATTAACAAGACCTCTCATTTTATAAGGCTTTAAAACGTAATTAGATTGCTTTGTGGTCACATGATCAGAATTGATAATCTTAGACATATGAACAGATATAAACAGCTCTCCAACTTCTGTAATTTTTGGGCTATCCGAACATCATTCTAGAAGAAGTGTGTCAAGGTTACACGTATAGTTTATGGTTAATGTTTTGGCAAGAGGATCTGTGAGCGGCTTACACTTAAGTACAATTGAGTGTGCATTTGTGATAAGCAGTGTGATTGAATTCTACTTTTAAGAACACTTAGAAATGGAATTGCGATATCGGGTGATGCTGCCAACCTTAATTTTGTTTTGGTTTGGATATCCTCAATTTTATAGAACTTAATTTTTATCAAAAAAGCTTACAAAAGCCCACCAATTAAAAACAACCATTCAGCAAAACGGGAGGCCAGGAAGGAGCCAATAAATTTCCAATTCGCCAATTATTTTATCAGAAGATTTAATTAGATTGTACATTCGGAGGGCAGTATGTTAATAGGATATAACGAAAGGATTGGGAGTACTTCAATCCGACATGATATTATACAACATTACTTTAAGATTTTACGGACTATATATACGGTAAAATATGTAATAAAAATTTTATATTTACCAACTCAGGTACTCGCATATTCTTGCGTGAAAAAATT
Source organism: Tipula lateralis (assembly GCA_963932295.1). Lineage (NCBI taxonomy): Eukaryota > Metazoa > Arthropoda > Insecta > Diptera > Tipulidae > Tipula > Tipula lateralis. The sequence goes on from OZ010737.1 coordinate 74,311,520, forward strand.
ATCCAATTTAGTGAATTACCTGAAAGAATAAAAAAATAAAGTGAGATTAGTAAAGTAGTTTATCGCTTCTGTTTCTATTGTAATGGCCAATAAGTCTCGGGGAACTGCACTTCACTAGCTAAACCCTTGCTGAGATGATCCCAAAGTTTCATGCGAATCGGCTATTTCAACATAATCAGATTGAATGATTTGGAAGTGACAGCTTACAAGGTAACTATAACACAATTAGATCTCGAGAGAACAAGGATTTTGATCAGCTTAAAATAAATGATTGGATAACATGGTCAAACAAGTAGAACCTCAAATAAAGAAGAAAATCAAACTATGTCTTTGGACCCACCAAAGATATTAATTAAGTAATAAGACAATCAAGTAACACCTCAAGATATATCTTATTCCGACAATTCAATTAACTTTTTGCAAATGCAGATGATATCTGTGTGATTGGATTAAATGGCAACGGGGTGAAAGAGATACTTGATCCACCAGAACTGTGTTCAGAAAATGTGGGAGAGGTTATCAAGGTTCACTGGCAATCGAGCTTTATATCCCTACGTCCACTTCTGAAATCAAAATATCTTGCAGATATGGATAAGCTGAAATTGTACATAGTGTTGATCAGCTGTAGAGCTGGGCCTTGACGGTTGAGTACGAAAGATGTCATCTTACATTCGAGAGAAGTATCATAAGTGGAATATATGGCCCAAAACGTGATGTTGATTGCACTTACGAGTTCTTTTCTATCACGAGATTAGGAATTTAATGCGAATTCCTGACATCGTACATGAAAACAAAGGAAAGCGCGAACGCTAGCTCGGTCTAGTTCTATGTTTGGATCCGAACCGAATGACACAGTGATTTTTAAAGGAAGAGCCGCCTTTCAGTAGGTGATGGGGTACTATACACCCTTTAACTTTCTATCCAATCTCAGAAATTCGGGCCTGAAACAAATATCGATGTTCGTATACAAACAAATTGTTGTCCTTGATATAGTGTCAATTCGAATAAAATTATTGTTATGCAAAAAACTGCTCAAATCCAGGTGCAACTATTTATTTATCAAATGTAAACAAAATTTATAATGCCGTAATGTTGACACAGTATGCAGACACATGTATAAACTTTGATCGAAATTCAAAAAAATTATCTATTGAGCTAACAATGTTTTCAATTAGAATAGCAACACTAAAATTCCATTAGTATATACTTCACACAAATCTACTGCTCAATACACTAAATGTATGTACATATATATGAGTGTACCCCACCAAAATCGGTTTGTACTAAATAAGATTCATCATATCAGACTCATAAAAAAATAATTTTTTTTCATACTAAAATTAAAAATTCAAATAGATAAAATTAAGAACATATTTGCCGATTTAATTAAATTTATTTTTAAGTAAATGTTTGAAGACGTCATTAATTAACACTTGGAATTTTATAAAGGTGTGTATGTAGTATGTATATAAGCGGGCATTATACTTAATTGGACGTTTATACTCGTTAGGTATGACATTCGAAAACTCGTTTGACGATATTGTTATGCTCGTGTGACCACTGAGGCGCCAGCGAATCAAATAAACAGTCTTCAATAGCAGTGGTTAATGCGTTAGCCTATAGCCTAGAGAGGTTTATCTACCTAGAACAAAAGTAAAGCAGACCAATTAGTAGGTCAATTATAACTAAGGTCTAATCCACACCTGTTTTGACATCACTTAATGTTGAAAGTATTACATCTGAGTCCATTCAAGAATCGATTCAAGTTGCCTATCGCTGAAAGAGGACTAAGATAGGATTTCTTTGAAAGTAGAGTACAACCAGGCCTTTTATAAAGTTAGTGTTTCGACTCTAAACTAGAGAACGAAGACAGGTACTTGCTAATATTGGGATAGGTTTGTCTTGAAGTATATTTGCTAAATCGAAAGAGAGATCATACTCACATAGCTTGTGCTAAAAGATACTCATTTTACGTTCGCCGATCGAAATTATGTGACAACATAACTTCTAGTCCCTTATGGTCGGTCTAACATTATCACTTTAAGGTTTCATTAACTTTTGATCTTGCAAAGAACTCGATATATGTTATCAATTCTAAATCATTGAACCCAGTTATTTATTGCATTCATACATGTGTACAACGCTGTGTAGCTTATAAATGGGTAGGGTGCCAAACGAGGGTTTCACCATCTGATTGCCAACCGATCTTCCAAGTCAGTACTAAAGGCTGGCATGGAGCTATGCAATGTACAAATGGTTCTACGTAAATCGGACCTATAGCCATACGTCCTCGAGTTGGCTATGCAGTGGTGTAAATTAAGCCGTAAATAAGAGAACAGCGAACGAGTTGGAAGAGCCTTGAGCCTCAAAACAGATTGCATACAGACAGACAGACCCATTTGTAAGATATGATCTGACTTAACTTGTTGGCGTATGGAAAAACCAACCAAAAACCAAACTGAACAGAAATCTAGTGTGTCTTGAATCCTGAAACTATATCGCATTAATTCCGTTACCATCAATGAATCCAACCACTTGATTGAATTAACAGTGATGGAGATAACGCATCATACTGCCAAACACTGGAATTAATTACAAAAGTGTGTACTATCGAGTAGTGTGCACTATCGAATGGTACGATTGACACATATAGTGACGATTGATTCTTCCCGATAAGAATATAAGACAGTAATTTAATGCTGTGGAAAAGATATCATTACATGTTGGTACACACAGCCACTTACGTTTTGCCGTAGGTCTGATCCTTTAGGCAATTGGCAGGCTAACGGAATTTACACAATTACTCGGAAATATCTATCCAGACATGTTCAATGAAACAAGGTCGTCAGACTGGTTGAACTTCAAAGATATTCCATTTTAAAAATTTCTATCAAGCTTTACTACATGACAAATAAATAAGAAATGGTTGCTCATATAGTGGAATACTTATAGCATTTCCAATGAAAACTTTTGAGTTACTGCTCGTACCTAGACGATCATTCAAAACCTTAGTCGGATTGCAATGTAAATTCATAGGTTGTGCTTTACAATTGATTTATCATAAACTGACCGGTTAAATTTCTAGTTATTCAACCTCTCTATTAATGAAGACTATTTATATTATGTTTGTAATAAAACACTTTTCTCAGCTTCTGTTTAATTGTTATAATTTAATTTTTATTAATATTTCGCTTCATTGGCATCATCAGAATCTATGGTAAGTAGCAATTAGTAAATACAAAATTAATTAATTAAAATTATATAACATTATATTTTTTTACAAGACAAACATTAAAATTAATTATTTAAAATTAGTAAATTGGCGGTAAATATGACCTTGTTCCTTTGATGTAATTTCCTTGTTTACCAATATTCCCATTGAAATAGTTTTAGAAGAAATTAATGATAGATTTGAAGAAATAAAATATGAAACTGACCTCCAAAAAGCCGAATTCTTAGAATTACTTAAATTTTGTATAATAGACAATAATTATTTTATGTTTAATAATAAAATATATATACAGAAGAAAGGATTAGCAATGGGCAATCCATTATCACCAATACTAGCTGATATTGTGATGGAGAAGTTATTTAATGAAAGTCTTAAACAACTTACCAGAAAACCGACATTGATAAAAAAATACGTAGATGATGTCATTTTGGCAATTCCAAAAGATTTAATAACTTCTACAAAACAAATTTTTGAATTTTTTAATGAAAGTATTAAATTTACAATAGAAGAAGAAATAAATAATGCGATTACATTTCTTGATTTAAAATTACATAGAACTGACAATAAAATTATAACTAACTGGCATAAGAAAGACACGGCTTCGGGTAGATTATTAAATTTTCACTCATCTCATCCACAATCCATGAAAATCAATGTTGCTAAATCGTTTATAAAACGAGTTACACATCTTAGTGACAACAAATATCTTAAAGAAAATATACAACGTATTAGACACATATTAAGTAAAAACAATTATCCTGATAAACTGGTCAATCGTCTAATTTACAAAACAATTTTCACAAACAATAACATAACAAATACGACATCCACAAATGCCAATAGTACAACAACTACAGATTCCCAATCAAATATTATATTTGGTAGCATAACGTATGTACCACAGTTGACTGAAAAATGCATGAAAATAATAAACAGTAACCAACAAAGAACAAGAATAGCTATTAACTATTAACACATCTTCTAATGTACTTTTCACTAAACTTAAAGACAAAATACCACATACTGACATTGCCAATGTTGTTTATAAAATTCCATGTTTAGGTTGTCCGAACAAATCATATATAGGGCATACTTCAAAAGCGCTGTCAGAACGATTGAAACAACATAAAAGAAATATTTTAAATCAATCAGAAGTGACAGCACTTGCGAAACATAGCAAACTCAACAACCATAGTTTCAATTTCCCTGAAACTAAAATTTTAGAAATTGAGACCAAAAAACGTAAACGAGAAACATTGGAAATGATTCACATACATTTAAACCAAGAAAACACAGTAAACCACAGATCAGATACACAATTTTTAAGTTTCAACCAAAAGACTCTTTTGAATATATTTAAATCCATAAAACATTAAAAAATGATCACACATAAACTGTACACAGTATCAGACGATTATGTTAATAACAAAACAATGTCAACAAATCATGAATTTTGACATTTTATGTTTGCAATTGTTCATTCAATTCATTTATTACTTTTTTGCATTTTTTTCGACCTTGAAAATAATCATATAGGAAGGGATGTCCAAACTATAGTGTTATAGGTACGACAACACTAATTTTTATTTTTCCAAGTGGTTTTCTTAAAATAAAATAGCAACTAAAAATTTTATTATTCAATATATCATTCACTTTATCTAAGTTCAACATATATATTTATTTATAAGATTTAACTAAATTTTAACTCTTAACTAAAATATGTGTAATTATTTGTGATTGTTAAACTTTTTATTTTATTTATTTATTTATTTATATATTTATTATTATTTACCAGAATGTAAGTCATATTTACCGCCAATTTACTAATTTTAAATAATTAATTTTAATGTTTGTCTTGTAAAAAAATATAATGTTATATAATTTTAATTAATTAATTTTGTATTTACTAATTGCTACTTACCATAGATTCTGATGATGCCAATGAAGCGAAATATTAATAAAAATTAAATTATAACAATTAAACAGAAGCTGAGAAAAGTGTTTTATTACAAACATAATATAAATAGTAAAAAACTCATCAGCATTTTACAACATTATCAATTAATTAATGAAGACTGTAACTGCCTTTGAATCGCACTAATGGGATATGCATTAGTAGACATGTTTCTCGTTATCACCTCCACTTATAGAGCAAATGAGATATAGTATAGCCATAAAGAGTAGCATCATGTAAGACCTTCCAATTTAATACTTGTCTGACACGGTTGGACCAAGATTAAAGATTCATAGGTTAAAGAGCTTAAAGCTAGACAAAGGTTAAGGAGCTGATATTGCAACACCGAACTGGAAATGGAGCCATTGAAATGAAATTGGCTTTTGATGTGCAGAAAACAGACAACTATTGCGTAGAGACTACAACTATTACGTAGAGTTTTTACTTAGTAAACAAAACAGAATTGGGGCACCATGGTGGACTATGGAATTATGGATAGACTAAAGAAACACATAAGACAACTTTTCAACAAACCTATGAAAATTGGTAAAATGGAAGATTGGGGTTAATATGTGATCTCAAATAGACCACAAGAGAAGTATCAGTAGTGTTTCGATGGAGATCTTTCGGTGAGAAAGTAGACAGTCTCCGAATCTGAAGATAGAATTCATAATAAATAGCTGGACCACAAGGAATTAGCATTGGAAGCATTTAATCTCCGTACCTAATTGACATAAAACGGATGCCACAATTATCAAGTGATTTATCACATATTCGTGTTAATGAGAACTATACCGACTTATAGATAGAAATACGACTGTACTACCTACCAAGGATGGATGTCCTCAAGAGACTACATTCACCACCAGAGAGGGTTAAATTTATGTCTTTCTAGTGCACAGAATTTACCATCTTTTTCGTTTAGGATAGAGAGATTTATTTACGCGATGCCTAATAAAGAGGGAGTTGAACCATCGTCACATATCGAGGCTCAATTTTGAGAGAAGCATTATATTTGGTAACTTGACCTGAGCTTTGCTATAGGTATGAACATTATTCATTGATTAATAACAAGTCGCCGATGAAGATTAGAAGCGTAACCAACTACGAGCAGTGTAGGGAGGGAAAGCCAAAACTGTTGAATAACTTCTGTTTTGCATATTCTCAGTATAGACTGCACTCTTTTGAAACCTATAGTTACTATATATGACCCTAATGACCTTGTAGATACTAATTATCCTGTCATTCGGCGAATAAAAAATTTTGAACGAGCAAGAGCCCAGAAACATACAAGAGGCAGGCATCGTCGAAATATAGCCAAAGTTTTTTATATTGAAATTAGCTCCACTGTCAGCAATTAAAATTACATGCAGAATGACGTTAAAAAATCGCTAAAACAGAAAGTCCACCGCGTACTTAAATAACATATTAAAGCATGAATGAGTTAATGCATAGATAAAATATTGAATATGAACATTAGATGCGATACATGCACTTACCACCCATAATATTATTATATAGCTTTATGTATGAAAAGGAGGAACAATCAATAGTTTAAAATAAAAAATTAATGTCATGAGCTTTAAGTACTTAAAACATTTTTATGACTATACTAGTGGCACTCAAATGTCGTGGTGCCAAATTAAAATACTTGACACTAGTGGGTGTCACTAGTACAGAACCGAAAAAAAACAAAGCTCATAATAAGGTTAAGAATGAAAGTGTTGTTATGTCAAGCTGATCGATAAAAAAAATTATTCGTGGGAATAAGATGGAAGCTATATCAATATATCACTGTGTCCCGAAGATAGTAATTCTCACATCAGAGCAGAAAACAATTGAAATCATCGCATTTCTTCAGTTTACCCTTGTGCAAACGCCCATATCACATACCACCAGAATTGCTGAGCGCAACAATTTTGCACGTCCACCATGCGTTAACTTTATGATTATATGTTAACGTGTAACGACATCCATAATCCATATATGCATACAGTATAATGTTTTACTACACCACACACAAGCAAAACATACACAAATACATACACAGAACACGATTTTCCGCACTTATACAAAAAGTACTATAAATCGCATTCCCACCACTAATTACCGTAAAATTTTATTGCTTTTCCCTGTACACGATTCTTCAAACGAACTTTGCAACAACGACAACAAACCAAATTGGCAACAACAACAAAAACTATAAGAAAACTCACAGCAATATTCAACCTGTTGATTATCGTCTTCAATTATACTCTCCACTGCATATACATGTACTCCACATACTTGGTATACATAGTAGAGGTTTTCGTTGCCATCTTCTTATTTTTGCTATACATCTTCGAAAGAGTTTTTGCTTTGTATTATTTTCCGTCCCAATTCATGCTGTACTGTACAGTACGAATATGTATGTGGTTTTTGTAAGTCACAGAGGTAGACTATCTGGCACCACATGCGATTATGCTTTTTGTTATATTATTACTCTTTTTATAGTTTTTGATGTTATGTTCGTCGTTGTTGTTGTTGTTGACGGGTGTCCCCCTCTATCCCATAAAATAAATTGCTGTAGTTAAAATGCAATAACGAAACATACGCGAGATGCACTCTTAAAATCGTATTATATAAAAAAATGAAGTCATAAAAAACTATTCAAAGATGCTGCCAACTAAAATCAGCGTATAATTTGCTATTCTTCATTGCGATTGGATTCGCTTACGATTTCCGGGTGGATTTATATTAATTGCTACGTGATCTGTGGATTTTAATATAATTATATATTATATCTTGTAGATTTTATGAGCTTTTGTGCTGTATTTTCCAAGCAACCGAAGAAATAATTTAGTGCCATTATCATATGCTCCTTAACTACTAAAAATATATGCAATAGAGTCACAAGGCAATACTTTACTCTAATGCAATGTTGCGATGATCCTGACTATCTTGAAATCAGATTTTTGAATGGGCTACCGCTAATAAATACTATATTGGCACTAATAAACAGTGCAGGTCAATACTCCAGATACTAAACTGAAGTCTTAAATGATATTGTAACGATTAGTAACCGTTAGTAAACGTCATGGCAGTCGATAGTTGATTGGTTATAGAAGGCGGATATGATAGTCGCTTATAGCATGAGAGGAGACAATATCATTGTAACACAGCAAATAAGTTGGATCCAGTGGAAACATCTCGGAATGTACTCCACTTAAATTTAGGCACTAGTACATTAACTATTGAAAACACAAACCTGAATCTGTTGAGGGAGATATTTGGGTTTCGTTACTTGTTGGAAATTCTGGTATATACCAAACATGTTAGCATACAGACTACACTAATCCACGATTGGACTGTTCACTTAAATAATACAACCATAAAAGTACCAGATTTCTTAACATCTCACGGATGTTGATAGAAATGAATGAAATACCAATAAAACATTTAACTGTTATAAGGAATGTCAACACTCTCGCCGTAGTATATATTCGGGCTTTTCATCAACGCGAAAAATATTTCACGTCGATATCAATCCATATCCGTTTTATCGATAGAACATGAAATATTTCAGAGGTTCCAAATTCGAATAAACACACCAGATGGGACAATTTTAGTCCCAATTTTTTAAATTAGTATCTTAAAGCAATGTAACCCATGAGCACGTCCGTGAATCAACTCTGGTTTACTGAGTTTTAGAAGCTCCTTGGTTAGAATGTTTAAGATCCGGAACGTTACATCAATATAGTACATTTTGACCGATCTGCGATGCACGTTTATGAACTCACAGAATTCGGTTTTAGTCCAATAGATGATTGTGACAAACCAGCACGAGCAATTCTATCATTTTTCTAAATTATAATATGAGCCAGTAAATATGAGATATTATTGTTAGTTGCTATAATATACCTAACCTATAGCTTTCATCCGTAGAGTACATTTAAAACTGTCTGCTGTTCAAAAGGAAATAAATCCTACAACTATTAAACCATTTACTAATACAAGGATATTGGCCGTCTCTAATACAGACGATAGTCATATAGTAAATATATATATATATATATATATATATATATATATATATATATATATATATATATATATATATATATATATATATATATATATATATATATATATATATATATATATATATATATATATATATACTATAGCAAAAGTTCTGCAGCAGGATAGAAGAAGATCCATGGGGAGATGCCTATAAAATTATAACCAAGAATTTTGGCCGAATGGTGCCCCCACCATTACTGCAGAAACTGTCACCACCATAGTTAAGGAGGTTTTCCCGTTCCACGAGCGAGCAAACCATAAGTCCATTCAACCACAAGCATTTCTACTATTCACTAGGGCAGAACTAGAAACTGAAAGATGAAGAAAAGTGCAAGACCGGCTAGGATCCCACCAGTAGTGGTCAGAAATGCAATTGACGTGCACCCAAAAATAATCTTGGATGTTCAAAACCAAGCTATTAAGAATCGAAAATTTTCACGCATCTGGAAGATAGCTTAACTTGTGTTACTTAAAAAGGAGGGGAAACCGGATGGGGTGCCTGCGTCATATAGACCACTCTGCCTGTTGGACACCTTCGGGAAACTATATGAGCACCTACTGCGTCTCAGATTAATAAACGAAGTCAACAGAACTGGTGGACTTGCAGAGAACCAGTTCGGTTTCCGAGCGGGTTGTTCTACAGTAGATGCTATAGCGGAAGTCATGAGGTTTGTCGATAAGGCAGCTGACGGATCCAAACACACACGGCGTATGCCAGTAGTAAATACCCTAGACGTACGTAATGCATTAAACAGCGCAGCTTGGGAGTTAATCCAGAAAAGGCTTGAGGAACGTCAAGTAAGCCTGAGTCTTAGGAAGGTTCTTCAGAGCTATCTGAGTGAACGAGAAATCATTGTCGAATCGGCAGGCGAAGCTACTTTGATGGAGGTTACGAGTGGTGTACCACAAGGTTCGGTTTTAGGACCACTGCATTGGAATATTCTATATGACGGTATTCTCAGAATTCCGTTGCCCGAGAACTCCAAGCTAGTGGGATATGCCGATGACTTGGCACTTATTGTATCGGCGAGATATGAACAACAACTTGTGGAGCAAGTAGAAGCCTCAGTCGAAGCTATCTCTAAGTGGCTCTGCACTCATCGGTTGCAATTGGCGCCGGAAAAGACCGAGGCAGTTGTAATGGCAGGTAGACGGATGCTTTCGCCTATGGAATTCAACATAGGAGGAATAAGAATAGTACCAACAGCAAAAGTTAAGTACCTGGGGGTATGGCTGGACCATCGAAGAAGCTTCAAAGAGCACATTAGACAAACGGCGGTAAAAGCGAATAGAACAACAACTTGTCTTATTCGATTAATGGCCAGCACTTTTTAAATCTAGTGCGGACCGAGTGCAAGTAAGAGGAAATTGCTCTCCTCGGTAGTCACATCAGTCATATTGTATGGGGTACCGGTATAGATCCGATCATTGGACATTGCAAAGGCTTGTGATAAACTGGAACACGTTCAACGAACTATTGCACTCTGGGTATATAGCGTATATAGGACAATCTCGAAGAAGACAACCTTCGTACTATCAAGCATGCTACCTATGACGTTAATGGCCATAGGTAGCATGCTTGATAGAACATTGAGTCATAGTACTCAGTGGGACTCCTAAGGAAGACGCCAAACAAGAAATGCTGGAACAATGGCAGAAACGATGGGACAGCGCAGAGACTGCATCGTGGACCAGACAGCTGATTCCTAAAGTTAAAGAGTGGGTGAAGCGTAAGCACGGTGAAATGAACTTTCACTTAACACAATTCCTATCAGACCATGGCTGTTTTAACAGCTATTTCTTTAGGATGCATATTAAAGAGAGGCCTCGCTGTTTATACTGTGATGAACAAGATACACCAGAACACACTATTTTTCACTGTGAACGGTGGGAGCGGGAGCGTCGTGATTGTATTAATAAAGTAGGTCAGCTCAAAATGGAAAATATTTTTCCTAAGATGCTGTCGGAGGAGCGAAATTTGAACACCATTTATACCATGGTAATGATGATATTACTTCAAAAAATGACACAACATGAAGCTACATAAATTGATATTCTTATCTATTATATATTCATGGACATCCAACGCCTGAAGCTATGCAAATTTTGCGATCCCTGTCGTGTGGAGGAGCGGATGGTGAGGTTTTAGTCGATAACAGTCCGGCACAGCGCCCATGCGGAGTTCCCCCCTCGACATAAAAAAAATATATGTATATTATATATATATATATATATATATATATATATATATATATATATATATATATATATATATATATATATATATATATATATATATATATATATATATATATATAAATATTATCTAGGTAACTGTTTTTACTCCATTACTTAACAGATTGTTTAACATTTGAAACGCTTTTCCATGTTATAATAAACAAGAGAGGTTTCAAATTTCATGAAGATTCATTTGATTAAATTTTAAACAAATTTCTTCCTTCAAATAATGTTTGATTTTCACAACATACAGTTATAGAATTACAAAACTTTGGATAATACAACATTTTAAAATCATGAAACAAAAACTTACATATTTTATAGTGTATCTTCACTCAGCAGCCATACATAAATAAGAGTACATATGAATGCATGTAACCTATATACGAGTATAGGTGTTATAAGTTTATATTCTCAATTCAAACAGTTTAAAGCTTCATACCTGTAATGAGATACAATTAAAAACAAAACTTTAAAATGTAATCAAAACATTAAAATCTAATTCTAATCCGTATCTGGAAGACGCCACAAAATCTTTAGCCATCTGATTAATGACTAAATTAAGTTGACTTCGAATACAATGGTCGATTCGTGTCGAAGCAATGATGTATAAGATAGCATAAAATATCCAGCAGATTTTTTTTCTACTTACCACCAGAGGCACTACAATCGCTAAAGAGACTTTTCCTGCTGTTATTGCCGTTTACACATAACGCCACGAATGGTTAAAGAAGATGCTTTCGATACCGTTGCTTAAGGGATTTTATGACATTTTGGTCAAGTGGTTGCAACAAGGGTGTATTGTTGGGTGGGAAAAACATAACCTTTAAGTTTTAACTATGGGAACAAGTGTTTGCTGTCCCATGATAGGTGGCATTATCGACCGATAAAATTGCTTTTACTGGTAAGTCTTTAGCTTTCAAGTGACGAGAAACTTCAGAGATAAATAAATTGGTGTACCATTTCTTAAAAAGCGCTGAAGTTTGCCAAGCTGTTTTGGATGTTTTGTAATACAGTGATTTTTCAATCATCATCAAATCGAGTTTATGCGTCCCAGTTGCATTTACACAAGACATAATAGTGACCCTTTCCTTCATGGATCTCCGTCTTGCAGCAGTTTTTTTTGAAAACGGTAGCGTTTGGTTTCTTGTTCAAACCTTTCTAAACCAGACCGGTTCGTCATAATTATAGATCTGTTCAGGTAAAAATTGATTTCCGGTAATAATTCTTTTGAAATCACTTGTAAATTTAGCAGTACTGCAGCATTGCAGGAAACTTTTTCACCGGAAACCGTCAAAATTCTAATGCCGTGGCGTTTTTTGAAGTTATCAAGTCAGCCATCACTGGCTGAAAATTCTTCGTGTCCATTGAGTGACCTTTTTAAATCTAGTGCTTTAACTTTAAGCATCTCGTTTGAAACCAGTTCGTTTGCTTCTCCTCGTAGTAAAAACCATGCGTATAGTTTATCATCAAGATCAGGATTTTCTAATGGCTTCTCATGGCAGACTTTTCGAATATCTGGCGGTGAGTAGAAGAAATATTTTTTCTGCTGGATATTTTCTGCTATCTTATACAGTATGTCGAAGTACATGACCACTGTGAACAAAACCAGCATTGGAGACGAAACAAGGTGTGCATACAAGTGAGGTGACGAAATTTTTCAGATATCAACTGCGGTTTTACGGTGATTATATTTCACGGTTTGTCGTTGAAATTATATTCACTGTAAGTTTCAATTCGATTATCATTTCGTAGAATTGCGTTAGATACAAAACCAATGCATTTTAAAGGTCGTATATACTACAGAACCTGGACTACACCAATCCAGTAGTCAAATCCGACAAAACATTAAGAATTATAATATGATTCCTATTATCAACCATGTCAAGTGGATTCATATTTGTACCAACCTGGATTTGGTCAAAGCATACCAACAGCTTTCCGTTGATGATACAGTCTTGAGCCATGGATATGCTTATACAAGAGGGATTTTAAAATAAAACGAGCGACGTGTCACATGAGCGATTTAATAAAGTGGAAACCTGCCTTCGAGAGGATGAAAGAGTGATCGGATGTCAGAGTGTTAATCCGAAATATACTTCACTTATTGAAAAGGAACACTTTAAATAGGTGAAGTGAATATATTTTTAGTCTTTTAAATTTTTATCACGCGTTCAATTGTGTTTGGGTCTAAAACACCAATCTAGAAGTGTTCATTGATATAGCAAATAAAATATTCATTCCGAGAAGTTATTTTGCCAAACTAACTTAGTTCGGCGGAAGGTGATAACAAAACATGCTACTCGAAGCTTGGAGATCGTATCCAAAGATATTGATTTTTTATGCACTAAATGGAGAGGAATCACCAATGATAAGCATGTGTCAATTTAAATTTATGTTGAATGTAGTGACATCTACCGATTAATTTCGTAAGCTGTGATTAATATTGCATTGGTATATATGCTCCATATTCCGACTTCTGTTTGACTTCATCTTAAAAAATTAGGTAATGACAGCTGATATAAACTACTTTACTTAATATATTTGAGGATATCCATACTACAACCAGTGCCACTACATTGTAAAACTATGTGTACGGCGATCAATACATGTGCCTAAAGGTTTTCATTGTAATCCTAAATGGTAGTTTAACGAATCTTTCGAGTATGGGGCAATTAAGATATATCATGAAACCAAGAACATCAACCAACTATCAATTTTCTGCTAAATTTTCCACAATAATCAAAAGTAAGGTCCCTTGTCGCAGATATAGCAGCGCGATTGCTGCCATTCTTGTAAGTCTGTGGTTCGATTCCCAATCTCGACCAAAACTCACGGGTTGAACCATGCACTAGTTTTTTAATATGAAAAGTGACCAATAATAACCGCAATTTCCAACCAAAACGTTCACAAAATTCAAAATGCTACTGTTGAAGTATTTCATTTTCAACAGATCATGACAAACACATCGTGGTGTATTATAATGATATATTCAAACCTTTTCTGAGTTATATAAAGTTTTTCTTCCTAGTCTTGTCCACGTGTTAGAAAAGGTGACTAAATGGATGTTTTCATGGGAAAAGGATTTCCTATACAACTATTTTGAGGTAGCTTAGGATCCAGAGTATTATATTTATTAAGTCGATCTTACTGTACCAGTTCTTAGATAAAATTTAATATCATTAATGTAATACCACGCTTTGGGAGAGGTCTTATCAAAAAGCGTATAATCATACCATTGACGTGTTAGTTCATCTTGCAATTGCAACAAGTTGGATTCTGTAATAAAGCTGTGGCAGTTGCAGCGGAAGGTACCGAGTTCGAGTCTATGTCAGTACTATAGGCTGACATGGAGCTCTGCAATGCTGCAGATGGTACTAAATAAATCGGATCTATAGCCGTATATATATAGTAACACAACGGACCATCGCCGGTCTAAGTGTGCGCGGTAGCAGCCACCCAACAAAAAAATAGTATTATATTGCTGGATATGTTCGATTCTGTTGGCAAATTTAAAAGTTCGTTTTAGGGTTTACTATAAAATTAAGCGACGATAACCATAGTTATTTCTAGGATATTCTCGATTAAGGCAATTACTTATATAAATAATTAAATTAATTATATGTAAAATGATTGGTAAGATAAAAAGCACTTTACTCGTTTGACAAAACATAAATCAACGCTTTTCTGCTTGCCTTTCTTAGACAGTTTTCTTATAATTTTCTAATGAAGTGGTAATGCAGCATATCCAAAAATATATATTTTCTTAAAAAGTTTCGCAATTCGAAATTATATTATCCAAGTTATTATAAGTTTTAAACAAGGTAATTTCCATCTAAGCCAATCAAGCATTTGTAGAGTGCAGTCGTGCTTAAAATCTGTGCTGTATAGAAAATGATTAATTCTATGAAGTTATTTAATTTCCAGCAATATTTTGCTTTTCAGAATCAAAACAAGCTTTCAAAGTTTTAAACAATTTGTTTCATAACAAATAAGCGGAGCTTAACTAAAGTAAGTTTTGTTAATAAAAATTATTGTGCTGATAGTCTTCGTACATACAAGTTTAGAAGGTCAAGTTGTATCAGGTTAAATAAGTTTAAATTTTGTCTTCGAGTTTTTGCTGCTCATTCAGGGTTCAAAGATTTTTCTTTTCACCCATAACATCCGTAGCAAATACTTTATCAGTTGATTTCACATATTTAATTGATTCCCATACCCATTATTATACTTTCCAAAAAGTTCATTTTAAGGGAAACTTTCATTTTGTATTTTTCCACCGGCGTTTTCCTTTTGTTTCTATTTCAGTTAAATTCGACTCAAAAACATTAAATTTTTGTCCTAAAAGTCTTGTTCTCCGCAAAAAACCTATGTCTGACCTTTTGGAAGATTTGTAGAAAATACTTCGTTTTATAAAATGAAATTGAATTTTCTATTTTGGATACATAAATACAAAAGCTTTCTGAAGAAAATATTATATTTTCACTATTGAGTACTTCCAAGTATAAAGTTTAAAGGTTTACTGTGCTTTGTCCATAATAATGAATTCCGAAATCTTTTCAATGAATCTTGAGAAAAACAAACTGTGACAAGGCACATTTTAACAACGACATAAAGGTGTATATTGTATGCGTTTATATAAAGCTACCTACACAGTAAAAAATAAATTGAATTTTCAATAGAAATTTTGGTAACTTTGCAGCGTAAATTTAAAAATTGTCTATAATAAAACAAGATAATAGTATTTTTACACATATTCTTATGTAAAATCTATTATTCTTGTATTATTCAACAGGACTTTAAAATTGGAAGATATTTATAGTAAAATAACAAACCGTTTCTATTATTATTCCTTGTTTTTTTAAATTTGAGAGAAATTAATGTAACCAAGGACTATTGAATGTAAAATTTTGTGAATTCCGTAAATTTACAAACCAAAACCACAATAAATTGATTTTATTCGTCGCGATATACTTTGCTAATCTATTACAACGTTATTATATATAAAGTATTATTATTATTAAAGCTATCTTCTGATTTGTCGGATATCTCAAGGGCCTAGAATAATAATCGTGGTCGAAGAGAAATGTCTGAACCACCGTTTTGTAGGTTTGGCTGGGTAAGCTCTATGCCTACCATATGCACATTAGTATTTTCTTGCAAAATCTTATTTAAGGGTTTGATTTATTAAAATTACGCAATAGTTAAGGTAAAATTGTACTTTTTGTTATGTACAAATTTTAGAAGTTTGTAATATTACAGCGGTTTAATGCTAAATTACATTCTTTTAACCATAAATCTGCAAACTTCCTGCAAAATTATAAGTTTTGTTATTTAAATATTACATGATTTTGCTAGCAAATTTATGACTTAAAGAATTTAATTTTAATAATTATTTTTTATTTGTATGTGAATGTAATTTTACGTGATAAGGGTTGGCAATTTTGCCCACAAGTAAATTCACGTAATTTTCAACCGAAATTTTTTACTGTGTAACTCTGGCAAAAATAAAAATATTTGGTTGATGTATTTCTTTAATTGTCATTTACAGGTGTCAAGCATTGGTCTGTGTAGGAAAGCACAAACAGCTAAATAAACTCAAATCTTATTAGCATATTATATACCCATTTAGACCAGCAATTGAGCAAAATTTGAGACTAATATTCAATAAAGGTGTCGTAAGATTCTTTATCTGTTCTAAGATTTTTTATCTGTTCATACAGTATGGTATGATGTCAACATTTAACTAACAAAACCGATAAAGTTTCGACAAGACTAGAAATCCGAACCTCTGTTGTGGTATAGAATTTATAGGCCATCTAATCGACATCGATTATGGCCAAAGTTTTTTTGCCATTGTTATGGCCTGTACCGTGTCAACAATCTGACTCCATCGGTTTCGATCACGCGCCAGTTCTTCACTCTGTTGCAAGCAACCAGAAGATGCCAGACCTCTTCGCATACCGAAAGGCGGTGCCCTACCTGCAAAGATCTCTGTATGATTTGGTTCGGATCCGCACGTAGAAATGTGACCGAGCCAGCGAACTCGCTGTCCTTTGATTTCATGCGCGATAGCAGTAATTTACATTAAATTCCTGATCTCGTGATTGAACTGAACTCGGTATGTGCCATCTTTGTGTAGTGTGTAATGTTGTTGGATCGCTAGATCCGTTTCGATCTGATGAGGTTTAGAAATACAATCTTCTTTATTTGTTATAGAAAAGTAATTTTGAGTAACTATACCAACATTTCAGTAAGCCACTAGTCGAAGAAATACAATTAAAGCACTAAGTTCATTATAGGTTTTGAACTGATTTTCTCATTTCTCCTCCAAGTTCCGATCAATATATACAAGATCATTGCCTTTACAAGATCTACTTTACTGACCTTCTACTTCACTGGCTGTATCAATGTTAACTGCAAATGAATATAGAGAAAGACTTAATGGTAAAAGGTAACCAACGAGAAGGTCTAGCTTAGTACAACATAAAATAATAACAACGATACAAAAAGTAGCACGATTTGTATAACGAAGCTTTTTCAGATTTGGGATTTAATAGTAGAAAGCTCTATATTACAAGTTAAATCATAAAAAAGCTTGACAGCCAATCGTGACACAAAAATAATCGTGATGGGCAAAACATAATCCTCATCTGTGACTAATGTTATCTAATGTGTGTTTGTAATCAAGGTCATTTTATCTAGTTCCTCTCTGGTCTTTCAGAGTACCAAATAACAAAATCAACTTTTAAATTGTTATTGCCTGAAGTCATTACGCTTCGCATCAATATCAATATTGTTTTACTTTGACTAAATTGGTGAAGAATAGCAGCTGAGTAAGTTGTTCAAATAGCAAATCACGATGAATTTTATCAAAAGGAATTCTGAAATCGTTGTACTAGAACAAAATTCCTCCTTTGCACGGTATTTAGTGCGTAATACCATTAGTATGGAAAAGTAGGTTAGAGGCTGATCGATAGAGAAAAACACTTGATGCCTTCCATGAATTAGGAAAATATCACCACATAGAACACATCATTGCAAATACGACCGGCATGAAATAGGCAGGCGACACAAATACGCATTTATGCAGTATGGCAGTTTATGGAAATGAGGATGCATCGCGTCCGAATCCAAATAAAGCAGGACCAATGGTGGAAAAAAGGCGTCAAGTAACACGTTAAAAAGAATCTGAAAAAGTTTTGAAACTGATTCGGCCTCCTATCACTGAAAACACAGATACATTAAATTAATTGTAAAATGGAGGAGAGATTACTATATGATCAGAGAAAAATTGTTGGTTGAAACTAAGTCCAAAGTGTATTTCTAGTGATTTTTGAGACGCCAGACTAATTGAGGTTTGATATAAGCATAATATGTCTTTATATTGTGTCTTTATCAATCATCGTTCACCGTTTAATAAATCCAAACATGGGGTTATTTTCGATTAAGCTCTGTTCACTGTGCTTTGTGAAGCACATTTTGCCAAAAAACAACCCCATTGTCTTTAATTTCAAGTATTATTTATTTCAACTGCTCTGAACAACAGGATTAATTTTTTGATGAAAAGGAATAGTGTTTTGCATAAAAGTATTGATGTGTTGAAAGAGCAATTTGGAGTCGCCATGTTGTTGATACTTCTGTAACTTCATTAATAACAAAACTCTTGAGGTAGCTACTATTAATCTGATGTTTTTGGACCATATTCAACATATTGTGAGCGGTTGCTTAAATATGATTTAAGCTAAGTGACAAATTTTATCACCATGGGCCCGTTTGTGACATTAAAAAATACACAAAACAGTTAAAAACCCTGAATTTATGAATAACCACTCCACAATAACTGATGTAGTCAGTTAACTTATTGTAGTTTTGTGAATTAGTTGTTGCCGCCATCTCTTCATATATCAAAGCATTTTTGATATATGACTAGTACATTGCATGATTTTTGTCCAGAAGAAAAGGTGTTCCATAGGTGATTAGCATTGGTTCTTATAGTTTCAGTTTAATATAAAAAAAACAACTTTATGGGGTAATAACTCTTAAATTTAGTTTGGCTACACGATGAGTACAAATGATTTAATACTAATTAGTAATATATAGAATTTATTTACTTATTTAAAATGAGAGCATTTGGCAATCTCGACTTAACAAATTTGGCTCAAAACACTCTGAATCTGAATTCACGTCAAGAGATGACCGAGAATCTAACTAATTGATGGTAAATTAAATTGCCAGTAACAAAACCCGTATATCATTTAGCTTGGCGCTGATGTTTATTTCGAGTGTTGTGTCACCGGAATCTGCATAAGATGATAATGTTACATAATAGCTTGTTTGAACAATTTAAGCTTATTTAAAGGGCGCGATCACACCTGTATGCAACGTATTGAGAGAGTAAAAATTCAGAGCAGTAAATTTCTGTTTATCACTTTTCTATCTTTGCAATCTGTTTTGAAGCTCAAAACTCAAGGACATATGGCTATAGGAACGTGTAACGATGACTCCATTTTTACCTAAGCATGTGGTTGCTCACGTTATTTAGGTAGCTGATGATCGGTGAGGAGGGTCCCATTTCCACATGCTTAGATGTCATCCGTACAAAAAAAAATAGTAAAATGACAATCTGAAAACTCTTGATAACGCAAGGTCACTTACACAAACACATCACATCACACCCACTGTAGGGTTTACTTATGAATTTTCATTGCCCAATTGATCAAAAAAAAATATAAATAATAAAAATCAAAAGACAAATTGCATTCACCGATTTCATACGATAATTTCTCCAAAATATATATACGAGTATATATATAAATATAAGAAAATTCATTCACAAAAAAACCATAACTTAAATTGTAATTAATTAAATAGCTATAACAGCTATACTACCACATAAATATACTTCACCATATTGATGAATTCCGCTATAGGATGATATAATTCCCTCAATAGAAACGTTCCGGCCACCAATGACACAGCAAATCCAATCCGTTGTACTTCAGCTTTATTCCAGATAACAGAATTAAGATACTGCATACACGTTGATGATAAATTTCCGCATCCAGTAATTGATTATACACAAACTTTATTATTTATTCAAAACAAATTAACTTGGGCACATATACATAGGCCGATACAAATGTTTATTATTCCAATTATTGTTTACATTTATGATTTGTAATTTATTTGTAATTAATTTTGATATATTATAATAATTTTTAATTTTATATATTTAGTTTTAACATATGTATTTATATTATTTAAGACATTATTGAAAATTGTATATATTTCTTTTTTATATTTGACAATTTTCTTACACATTGGCTTATTTTTATTTTATGAAATTTTTTTATATTTATATTTATATTATATTATAAGTTGACGATCTTCTGTCTATTTATCGACTGCCCAAATCTACCCGACCACTCGCGTTTTTTTTTCGTTTTCTTTTTATCCCGTTTATCTCTACGACAACATTTTAAACCAAACGTACCGGTTAATTAAAAAGTAAACCACAGAGATGTATTACAAAAATATTGCCGAGACTCGCGAATCGTTACAAACGATTTACGTAAAACCACCTGCACATTTTATAGTTCCATACCAGCCTATATTACTGATATGGAAGATGGGTTGGCCTATGAATTCTGCACTCAACAGGAAATTATAGATAGATGTGCTGATTCACACCACCAATTGTAGTCAGATGGTGAAAACTCGTAGTCAGATTTTTCATCCAGCCCCTATCGAGATTCGAACCCGAAACCTCCCACTCCAATTGTAACAGTTTTAACCTCTGCGCCATTTGGTCGATCATTGAATTTCTTTGTGAAAAAAACGTTTTACTTATAATGTGGAAACATAAAATTGTTAAAATTTTGAAGAGACGTCTAATTTGCATCTGCAATTTTGTAGGTGATATCGAGTCTATCCTGTAAGAATCGCGAAAGGATTTTTAAATTTGATTCATAACGCCTGAATTTTTCTGTGGCAGTATTGATCAGGATTCGTTTGACTTATTATGTCAACACGCACAATAAAACAAATTTCTAAATTAATTAGAACCATCAATAAAATATTTACCATAACAGGTAAATGTTAAAATTATACCAACAATACGAAAATTTGATTATACAAATATTCTTACCCAATTTTAACAGAATTTTTTTATTTATTTTCAAAGATACACAAATTTGTGTACTCATTCGTTTTTTAAGACATTTAAGAAAATAAATTTTAATTAATTTTCTTTTTCAATTTTTAATAATTTTCTTATTTCAACTTCAGTTTTTCACTTTGATTTTGGTTTAAATAAGTTTTTGTTTTTTTTTTTTGAATTTATATTTTGTGTAACAATAAAGATGCAAACATCTGATATGTTTAGGCAAAAGTTTTTCTTCTCGAAATTTCATTTTTAACAAAATAAATTTTTAATTTTTTTCACTGTTGACATAAATTTTTTATTTGAAGTGGTAATTTTATTTTTATTATACGATTCACATTGCGGTTGAATAATTCCTTCAGGACGATAAAGTTTTTCACGTCTTCATCAATTCATTTTTGCGACCCTCATTTATACGTTAATAACCGATATTGGTAGCATACAAAAAAAAGGTTGAATATATATATATATATATATATATATATATATATATATATATATATATATATAAATATATATATATATATATATATATATATATATATATATATATATATATATATATATATATATATATATAAATATGTATATATATATATATGTGTATATAGATAATGATGTAACTTCACATTGCCACGGAACGTTTATCATTGTTCGTCACTCAATTCTGACTAATACCATATTATTATGTTTGAAGCACAAGCGGAGTCCCTCATTTATATACGCTGTCGAAGATGGTTTGAGCATCATTAAGATCTTCCAGTCTATAGTCTTAAGCACAGTGAGGGTTTGTATGTAAAATTTATCGTAAACTACGTGTAGAAACCTTAAACAACACCAGTCGTAAACCCATCTGATTTATATGATAAGAATTACATGAGCAGATTTTTCTATATTGTATGATACAGGTTTGCTAGTAGATATTAGCCGTAAACGAATCTTTTCATGTTGAGGATTTATTTGAAATAGTCTAATCTTAGCTGTCGTAGACCGAGTCTATAAACATTCAAATAGGTGTGCAAAACACTAAAGTTTTTCGTGAATTACAATCTTTTTTGTGAAACGCGATTAACATGACGTTACACATCGATTATAAACTGGTGTTCACCTGTTAGTTGCTTATTGACTCAAGCAATATGTTGGACTTGGAATTACAAAAAATGAACGAAGAATTGACTTCAGAAGTTACAGGCATTTAATGACGTAACTGTTTTAGACCACCAAGATCTTTACAACTTATGGGTAACAGCAAATTAAATTGAGTATGACCGAGCGCTTTTCTTGTTTCTAAGATGTCCTTGATCATCAAATATCATAGTGTCGTTTCGGAAGGTGTAACTCATTTCGCCGTACATATGGCTTTCTACAGTGGGAAATGATTCAGTAGATATGAGGTCTTTAAGATCTACCACGTTCAGTAGATATGAGGTCTTTAAGATCTACCACGTGTACTAAATGTACAGCTAATCTCAACTTTCTAATCGATTTATTTAAATGTAATTTAAAAGAAGGTGAACTGTGTAGTTCCCTTGAAGGATCCATATTTATTTTGTAAATATCCTAAAAATATTGATTTAATTACCTTTTACAGCTTCTGCAATATTTATAGTTTGATCGAAGGATATATATCTCTTTCATCATCTTGCTTTTTGTAAATTCAGTTTAGGGTTTTGCTCTTTCTTGTGTACTCATTTATTCACCTAACTCCCTCTACAATTTGCAGAATGATTTTCGCAAAACCTCAGCCTTTTTAATCTTACTTTTTTTTTATTCAACTCGTACGTTTCATGGAGAAAAAAAATTATACACATGGTTGGTTGTTTACAATAATTTCGTGGATATTCTTATTCTGGGTAGTTGTGTCGGTTACATACTATATAACTTTTATTCAGGTCCCTACTGACCAAGGCGTTAAATAAGACCTATTTGGCTAAAGTAAGTGGTAAAGTAACACATCGCGAATTGTTACTAAATTATTAACACCTCGAATACGTAAGTCCATATGATATTATATTTTGAAATAAGCGAGCTTATTATTGACTCGTAAAAGTTTTAAAAACTTAGGTGAGACTGATATTATAAATTTGCTGACTATAGAATTTCAATGAGCATAGTTAATAATACAATGAATTTAACTGCGATATTGATGATAGGGCGCATACTTGAATATTAACGAGCACTTTGTAATTATTGAATAAATTTACAACATCTAGAGGGTTCGTTTTTTTAAGTCGTCAATTTCTATGTCTTCTAAACAGTACAGTACGTTGTCTAGACCGATTTAATGATCATTGTGTACAACAAAATCATAAACAGGCTTAATTTTGAATATTTTTTTAAATTAACCCAGTTCTATCATGGTTGGCTGGAGCTTAATAGTCAAAAGCCCTATATCTATATTCAATTTACGATACTTACAACTTTTATGTGTTGTGGTATGAAGAATTTATTTAGTCTAACTGTCGGACAGCTTAGCTTACGGAGAGTGATATGATTTTATATAATCTTTCTTCATGCTATTACCGATTGTTGGTCGCAGCTCGGATTGGTATATGATTTCCAAATAAAGATTTCATGTACGAAGGTCTGCTGTATTTAACCAAAGCAACCTAAATAATACAAGCAGAAAGACCCTTTAAATTTATAGAGCTTATTTAAGCGGTATAAGAACAAATGTAAACTTGAAGATTTTTGGCTCAATATTAATAAATGAAAAATACTGAAAACAAAAATTTTTTTATATCAATATTTAAATAAAACATTTTCATATAACATATATGGAAATCAAATGTAAACACGAATTATTTTAATAGTTATGATAAAAATAAATAAGGTTTTGATTTATTCAATTTTTATACATGTATACCATATGGTATGTTATAATTGGTTCGAAACGACGTATAAAAACAAATAAAACGAGATGAATGACGTACGAGTATGAACTACGAAAAAGAAACATATACTTCAAATGCTGGATGCTAGATGGCACTTAGTAACTTTAACACTTTGGCTACCAATGTTGTAATGAGCATATACTCTAAATTCCACCCAACCATGCCAATGATGTTCTAGACATACATTCCAAATTCTTGGATCTGACGAACATTTGCATTGGTTTGCAATGTAAATGTTCGTTCGTACAGATGAACAGTGGACATTAAAAACATACGATTTCCTCGACATATACCAATATCCTACAAGGAAGTAAATGATTTTAAAACAGTCGATATCTTATCATGTCTCATCGGCTCAAGTGCGACCCAAACTCACGTATTAATTATTTATTATTTGAATTCGACTAGACGCTGACAGACTAGCGAACAATCGTTGAAGCACGCTCATTTGATTTGTTTATACGAATATTAAGGTAGTATTATCAACGTATATCGAATAAGTGACCTGAACCATTGCTGAAACACTAAAAGAGAACAAAATAATATAAATGTATGAACCAAACAAGTAAATACTAATCGAATTCTTCCATGAATCAGTACAAATACAAAAACTAAAGACCAACAAACTAAATCACAACAGCAGAATTATTTATAGGTTAACCGATCCACAAGAAACTTCAACAAGTTTAATTTCATTTAGAATCGTTAAACAGTAACACCGTGTACGATTCTCAAATTAGTAAATAATAGTATTTGAACATATCACCATTTACATATTTATCTACAAACCAAACGTAGTACAATATTCATTATTAATTAGAACATGAATGTTTTATTATAATAAATAATTTATAATAGTTTACGGGTATATAATCTATAACATTTTGTAAACATTTTTTGACATCAAAGAAAAAAACAAATATTTCTGTACACTGTCCGAAATTTTGCAGTAATAATGTTGAAATGATATACTACTTTTTAATGACGTCACAACTTATTGGTGTGTTAGTAAATAAAGAGTATAAACTTTTTAAGCATTCAATTTCGATCATTGCGGCTTGTATATTTACGAGCTTTGATTTAACGCAAAGAGAACCCGATTTTTTTAAATAATTTTACAATCACTTACAGGTAACTCTGTTTTTGATATTATTTTATATATATAATCCATTAGTACGATACATAATCAAAAGCTTGGGCGGAGCATGATTAGTGGTTAATACCACTTCAGAGCCGTACTTTTTGATTCAAATAAATTCCTGATTCCAGATACAAATAGTTCCACGGTTCGGTTTGTGAAATTCAATAATTTTTTCAAACTGCCTTAGTGGTTATCTTATTGGACGAGATGAGTTTACTTTTGTTACAGTGTTACCATATTTTGGAATCATTATAATGATGATAATTTTCCAGATTTAAGTGTTATACTTTATAGTGTTAAAAATGCAGGTTACAAATTTGATACATATTTTGGGAAGATTTATAAATATTTCTCCACTTATCAAATTGTATCCGTTTTTTTATAAATGTAATGTGTTGATCATTTGTTGGCCATAATGATGAACTTTTTTATCACGTTTTTTAGGCAAGCTATTCTCTACTTTTTAATCATACGTTTAAACTGCACAAGGTTTGTGTATCTTAAACTGAGCACTTATTGGTATAGCAACCTCAACAGCTTATTTAGAACTTTCATATTATTTATACCCGAGAATGAGCTTAGATAAATCGTAACACGCCTCGGTCTAATACCTTTGTTTTTAATACAAAAATCTAGTAAATTGGGATTTTTTCAATCGTCAGTAGAGAAGTAATGATATATGATTCAATGTTTTATTCTCACAAATGTTTTACTTTTTACGGTATTCATTGTGAACCACATTGGATATGTTTAAAATAGTAGTCGTAATTGCAGATATTATGCATACCCTGCCTAGATGCTTGTTGCTGTTTTTGATAAGGAGAGTTTCCTCACGTGATTTTCTGCTGTATTGTAAACGTTAAGTTTTGTGATCTTGAGATTACTTATAATTTCAAAATTATTATGATTATAGGAGTTGCATGGAGTTAATCCCTCTTTTGAGCATATGATTTATATTGGACTCCATTATTTGCATAAATTTGATTATTGATTCATTGAGGGAACCGAACAGTTTGATTCATACAAATACCATATTTTTTCTTTCATCGTAGGATATTTTTTTTCATTTACAACTTAAACCTCTTTTGGTGTCCTGCAGGTTGATAATTATTCCTTTTACTTTGAAGTGCTTTTAAGCTCTATGCTGGTTTATCTTGGCTAATTCTCTTTATTAGAAAAGATTTAAATACTTCGAGTGTACATGATGCTATGAGGATGGCTGGAAAAGCCAGAAGCATAGGTGTTATGGTACACGTATTTCTGTTGAACAATCGAATATTAGAGCGTTCAGAAATTGAGTAAGCGTATAAAATGACTGGCGCTGGTTTTGAAATCTTAGTTGAAGGTAGACTTGCTGATTAAGAAACTCTTAACGCGATATTTATTAATTACACGATATTTGGAAGTACCAATCTACCTTATGTAAACAGGAGGATAGGTGTATACATATACAAAATGTTTCCTAAGATGTTTTGCCAATATCTGGAAGGTGAAAATAATATATTTTGAGGTAGGTTTGAAATTCAAAAATATTTACATACATACATGCGAGTGTATAGAAAATGCGGGACTAAAATAATCTGAAATTTCATTTTATTTAAACAAAATGAAAGATTTTGTAAGAATGTTCTATACATATTCATTAGGCATAATTCGATTTTCTTATACATACAAGTAATAATTATAATGATTAAATAAACCTGAAGGTGGTACATGAAGGTACATAATACAAAATATAATAAAAATCATTGATATACTTGTTATGCTTTGTATACGACTGATATTTCTTCTCACCTTCAGTTATTCTGTTTTTAAAGACAATACAAGTATTGTTGACGCGATGAAACAAATAAATTTAATCATGATCTGGAACATTGTAGCCAGGTTGAATGTAGCAGATAAGTGGTTGAGCAGATGCAATATTAATAAGTAATGAAAATGTGTTCTTTCACATATGGTGAAAAGAGTTTGGACCCACCTATATAATTGTTATGGCACTGTTATTATTCTATATGTATCAATATTTGAAAAATATTCATAAGAATCATTTACCCTTTTCTGATTTCAAAATTTTTTCAAGATTTTTTAACAAACGTTAACATATATAGTGCCCTTCCAGATATTGAAAAAATAATATTGTGAATTGATCCGGTCGGATTGTCATATTGTTTCAAAAAAGGCTACAGACCATCGTACTCATTGTCGTGATTACTGGTCGGTATAATAAAGCGTGTTCGAAATACATTTTCAAGATTATTATTTGAGATGATGCAAATCGACTAGAAGATATTATTCCTCATGTTTGGAGTCAACCAAAAATACTACCAGAGACTGCGATATAATACAGAACGTTACCTATTCCTAAACTTGTACCAATTCCAGAAGATTACGGCTTTTAAAATTTACACAAATGCAAATTTATATATTGAGCCTTATGACACCAATTTGACTTTGTCTAAATGTTGAACTTTCTTTTGATTCAAAAAATCTTTGCAATCTTTTTTTGGGATTCAGGCAGTACCGATTCTTTTTGACGTTTGCTAATTTACGTTCTAACTTACATCATAAATGCCAAATCTAAAATTAATATCTATAGGTTCGATTTACGTAAAAATCAAGCCTATAGCTGTGAGTCTTCGATTTAAACATAACACAGATCCAGCTTATAGAACGGATATGGAAGTTGGGTCGACCCATGAATTCGGGTCTTAGATGAGTTTACTTACTCCACCGATCATACATAATCAGATATCAAAAAATCCAGCCTCTATCAGAATCCATACCCAGTACCTCAACATTTGAGACCGCCATTTGGGATCTGAACTTCTTATTTCAATTCCTAAGTCGTTTAATTTTTGATTCAATTTGGATGAAAGTTAAATAATCCATTATTCAGATATTGATGAGATAACGAACGACAAGTGGAGCTAATCGACATGGTATAATTATAATTCTGATATTATTTCAATGCTACAATTAGACATATTGGTGACTTAAATAATCAGGAGTCTTTAGACATAAATCTCGTTGCGACATAGGCAGACCAAATACATGGTTGGCGGTACTCAAGTTATGAAAACCTAACAAACCGTACCGGATACAGTGTCTGCATTAATTTGCTCAATCACTCAAGCCTCAGCATACACTCTTTGGGAAATTAATTCGTAATCATGTTAGATCGATTTTTAAATCGGTTCAACCACCGGTTTTCCAGATTGAATCCAATTCATGACGTGAAATTTTTATTTGACAGCTTTAATGGATAATTTGATAACCTATGACAGAATAAAACTCGATGGTATAATCTATGATAGAACTGTTCAGATATAGGTTAAAGACGAGTGGTAATCGATCACCTCCTTCCAAGTTGTTATTTTTGTAGAAGAACAGAGCTTAAAAAACACATAAGTATTATCCTCTGTATCCTCTGTTTAACCTATATATTGAGTGGAATTTGGTGCAACAATTCTCAGGGCGTGTTTAATGATACAATGTTTTTTAAAGCTCTGCCAGTCTGAAAAGGGCTTCAAACACTATGGAGAAAACCCCATCCATATCTTCTTTGTTTGATATAATGCACGAAGTTTTTTTAACATTATAAAATGCTGCCATGCTTATTCAGACCTATCCGAACATAATGATAACTAACTAATGGCCTTTATCTCGTTGTGACCTTACGAACCATTAATACGTATTGGTGCAAATTGTAGATGGTTAGCCCAACAATTTCCGAAGTATGTTAATTATTGGTGAATGGTGAGAATCGAACTCGAGACCGCCGCGTGATGAGAAATTCTCTTGAACATTAAGCTGCAACCGGCAAGAAACCAAATATATAACTTTATTCAATAGTGATAGTTAAACCAAATCCTAAAATTAAAACACTTGACGAGATGAAATGAAACCCTGTGAAGCCTCAATCAATGTGTAGAATATATTGAATAATTGAACCACATATACACCTAAACATTATAGTTATGGTTGAACGAGTACAATTATTAATAATACGACACCCAATTCGTTGCAGTTTATAAGAATTGCGACCAGTCATAGTACACGGTATCTCAAAAGCGCTATAAACGGTGGTTCGTTTAGTAAGCTTTCAATTTTTTCCGATTATTTTCAAGTGAAATTATTATTGAAAGTTAATAGTTTCATGGAGGCCTGGCCATATGGATCCCATCTAAATCAGCCTTTGCAGCGTCGAGCGACATGAAGCCATGTAAATTTACAGACAACGTGACGAGATAATCACTCCTACTTTATATCAAAAATATTCTAGTACATAGAAACAGTTCTCATAATTTTTTAAAGCTCAAAGCTCTAACGTTTGCCGACCCTTTTTATATGTATACTAATCAATTTAATACGAGGACAATAACAAACGTTCGTCTAGTTCGACTTTTAAATATTTTTTGAAAAAAATAAAGATACCATGGCCTTCTCATCTGTTCTATGAGACTACTTCAAAAATTCAGAGTGATCGGTAAAGTGCCAAATTGCTTATAGAGCCGTCTCTATAGACTATTTCTATAAGTGGTTCCGAAGACGAGACATTTTTCTGTAGATGACGAGCCTCGAGAAGATCGACGAAAATCTTTCACTGATGACGTTACTGTGACTCTTGTTAAGTCCAAATTTTATTATTATTATTAACATTGGCTGGAACCGTTAGAGGTTCTCCACTCAATGCCACAAAGGGCCCATGGTGCAAACCTAGGATTCATCAAACCGCAAATGCACGCTCTGCAGCCTTAGCAAACTGGAGCAGTTTGAACCAGGGCAGAGAAGACAACAGGAATAATCCTGGAGTTGAACACAAGGAATCTAATGCCGTCAAAAGCCGGACAGCTGCTGATGAAGTGTAAGCAGTCATCAACATCCTCAAGATATTCATCGCATACGGCATCACTGGCAAGTCCCATGCGATGAAGATGACTTTTGAATAGCCATGACCAGTAAGTAAAGAAATCAATATTCTCAAATTGTCCTTTTACAATGAAAGAACATATTTGATCAGCTTCAGATTTAATCCCCTTACAAAGTATTTCGCTTTGCGGCAAGAAGAGGTGGTTGACCACGTCAGCTTTAAATTCGATAGGGCAACGGATTTCACTATGTTTCACTATGTAAAGAGGTATAGGAGCTGCTGGTTCAGGGCCTACGAAGAATAAGCGAGAATCAGTTTTAGCCAAACTGTCTGCAACTTCGTTGTCATTAATGTCACAATAAGCAGGAACCCACATGACCGTTACCTTGTTGTTACGACCAAAGATTCAGAAATTTCTTACAATCCAGTGGATTCAACAAGCCGAAAAACCGATGCCTAAAATGAAGGATTGTATCTGTGGTAGGGGCATGAGCTTCATAGCGAGGAGCGGAGTTAACGACATGTCCGTTACAGCTCGACAAGCGGTAATCTGCAAAAAGTTGATTTTGCCAATTGAAGATTTAACTTGAACCACTGGCCACCAAACAACAGATGCATAAGTTAGTATTGGTAAAACTAGAGACTTGTAGATAAAATAAAGCATTTTGGGTGATAAACCCCAAGAATTACCAAAAGCTCTACGACATTGCCAAAAAATCACAGTGGCTTTTTGTAGTTTGAAATCTAGATGATACTTCCAAGAAAGTTAATTATCCAGAAAAACAACAAGGTGTTTGACGTAGGCTGAGCTGTTAAGCTTACATCCGAAAAAAGATGGTACAGAAAAAGATGCAGTGTTCCTTCGCCTAGTAAAAATAACGGTTTTTTACGGGTTCACATGTAAACCATTATCCAGACACCACTTTTCAATAATGAATAAAGCGTGTTGAGTTAGATCTGATGAGACACTCAGATGCTTGCCAGAAATTGTCAGAACCAGATCATCTGCATAACTTTGAGCGATAAAACCGGACTGACGAAGAAGTATAAGAAGTTCATCAATGACCAGAAGCAACAACAGAGGTGAAAGCACACCTCCCTGCGGAAATTCTCTGCAAGCCTTGACTGAAATAAAGGTATCCTCAACCTCATATATCGCAATGCGAGATTCAAGCATACATTTGATCCACCTGATGATGTTGGGTTCGATACCGAATTTAGTTCATGCATTCGTAATCGAGGCGGAAGTAGTATTTTTAAAAGCTTCCGCAATATACAGAAAAATGCCCAAAAGAAACTCATTGTTGTGCAAAGATCTCTCATTCCTAGTTACGAGTTCATGTAAGGCAGTCTCACAGGATTTACTCGTTCTGTAAGCATGTTGCATGTTACTGAGTGGAGCGGTAACTAAATTTTGGTCCCTAATGAACCTATCAACAATCCTTTCTAAAGATTTATGAAAAGTTGATGACAGACAAATAGGCCGAAACGATTTAAGGTCGGTTTAATCCGACTTGCCAATTTTTGGATTAAAAATACCTTACTTCTACTCCAAGATTGTGGAACAAAACTATAAAAGCGAGACATGCCTGGAACAGATGCAGTAAATGCTCCTTAATGATGGAATATCCATGCTACAATAAAGCAGGAAATATACCATCAGGACCAGCAGATTTAAAGGGCTTGAAAGATAACAAGCTCCAAAGTAGGATCTCATAATAAATTAATCTGCAGGCTAGGTCCCAATTGGGAATTACCTCCGAATAATTGGTGACTACACCAGTATTGTCGGTTGGAAAATGGGTAGTGAGAAGTAGATCTTCCTTTTTAGAGGAAGTAAACTTGCCATCAAGTAAACGAAGTGAATCAAGTCTACAAATATTATTCTTGCTGAGCAACTTGTGAAGTCTAAAGTTGACGAGGATCTACGATTGACACAGTAAAATTATTGCTGATGAATTGGCCTTGAATGTCATGACTTAAAAATAATCATCTGGAATACAAGGATAAATCTGCTCGATGGGTTCCATGAATTTTTAATGACACTGAAAAGAGGCTCGAGTGCGTTTTACTAAATGGTTCCTATATGTTAAGTCGTTACTAGCTAGTGATGAATCTTGGTTCTATGAGTATGATCCCAAAACCAAACAGCAGTCCATGGTATGCAGCGCAACAGGAGCAAACTCGCACCCATTACAAAAGTAATGATGTAAGTTAACTTCACCCGATCAAAAAATTTAGGCGCTATTCCCTTGGAAAATGGCCAGACAGTAATTGCAAAATGGCATTCCGAAGACTGCTTACCAAAACTTTTTAAAAATTTGTTTTAAAAGCGGAAGAAAAACGATTCTTGCTCATACTGCTGAAATAATGACAACTTGCCACACTAACGTCAACTAAGCGAACTTTTGTTACTCCCCTCGTATTAAAGTCACACAAATGAACCGAACTATTCCTTCATTAACGTGTACCTAAAGTGGAAATTTTTGATTTATCTTAGACAAACCCTTAATAAAAAATTTTCTTTTGATTATTTTGTTCGTGTAAAGGGGAAACTGAATTTTTCATTTAAATGAACCGCACTAATTTACTTTATGGTTATGTACATACTTAATGTGTATCTAGATATATGTAAAGGTATATGCCATACGAAAATTAATGGATTTTGAATTCAAAACTGATAACAATTCTAATTTATATCACAGAAAACAAAAGCACAAAAGTTTACTTATCATCTCAGATCATCACGCGGGTTATTATTATTATTTTTTGTGTTGCTTTGGCACAATAAGTATTTATATGATTAATTGTTACTACGCCAAAGATACATAAAGCTTTTAAGTTTTTTGTTTTTTTGGAAACAAAACAAAAAAAGGTACATATACGAGTATGATTGAATGATTTACCAAAATAGCATAAAGCTTGTTTACTTATGTATACATCTCAAATAATGGTATAAAAGATACGTAACTGGTATATGCAAATAGCTTTTGGTAGGCAAGACTTTTCACATTTAATTTGGGTAATATTACAAATATGATTTTATCGATTTTGTTTATTCAAGTTTACCTGCTCATATGTCGTATATACACACACCACACATGTTCTCGATCTAGATTCGATGAGATTAAAACCCGGTATGTAACAATATCTGCTTGAACGTAGCTTTAATTCAATTATACCAGCAGAAATGTAATGAAACCTTTACATACTCGAACATAAAAGTTTATGTTAGTATACTCGAATCAACATATTCGTTGATTTTATTTTAGTCTATGGAAGGTTTTGGTTTATATATGGTACATATGTATGTACAGCGAGATGGGAAATTTATTTTTATTGCTGTACAAATCGCTTTATCAATCAACCTATAAATTTTAAATATATAACATTATCGTACATATGTTTATTAGAGATAGGATTTTACTAATATGTCAGTTAGACGTAATATGAATAATTTTTCAACATCGTTGGTCCAATTCCCATTGGAGCTTTTAATTTTTATCTTCATAATATTTCATATTTTAAGCTTTGGCAGTTAAGCATTAATATTTTCTTTGTGCGTCAGAATCTACGAAGGTCGTTCGAGATAAATTTAAGCAGTTATGAATAGGTAGAAGTGGTAGTAAGTACACTGAAAGAAAAAATATAGTGCCTACAAAAATGTTTTAAGAGGAACATATTATGATTGGGTTTTCTATTGCAACAATCATATAAATTGGTTTTGACAAATAAGAAATTCCGTTCGAGCGAACATTACAATATGGTTGTAACCATATTACCAATAAGCAGCGAACATAATATTATGTTTGTTGCTATAATATTTTTCGGGAACACTTGATTGCAGCAAGTATTGCATGTTGGTAATGATCATGATGAACGTGAACAAGTTTGGTTGCAGTGAATATTATCTGTTGGTTACTACAAAGGTTTGAATTGTGAAATGATTGAAGTAAAAATGTTATAAAAATACATTTTGAAATAATACAAATAGATTTTTAATAATTTATTTTATTCGATAAAAAATAGTTTATATATACTAGTACATATATAATAATATAATAAATATAAATTTTATGTTCATATATTCTGAAAAAAAATCTATAAAGATAAAACTTATAAAAATTAAATATTAGACTAACTTAAAAATTAACACCAATTACAAACAAATTCACCATTTCACGATAATCAGTTCATTTTTTACATATTAACAACACAATTTCGGCGATGAACTGCACACCAATGCTGAAAGCTCCCTGATTTCTTGTTAGAATCCTGAAAAAATACACCAATTTCTTGATTTTCTAAATTACTTAACTGAAAATCGAAAAAATAAAAAATTTTAATTTAACATAATCTGTCAGAAAATGAATATTAGTTGAAAATTATTTATACCTACTTCTACTAGTAAATCAAAACTTCACTATCACCAATCACTTCCAAGCTATACTTTCGATGACTACAAAACCATGTTAGTTATATTTATTATATTATAGCCACTTAACAGGTAACACTCGAACGGTTTAGGTAACAATGAAAAGAAACACTTGAAGTTTAATAATTCAGGGTGAAGAAGCAAAATATGATTGTGTCAGCCATGACGTTGATAGTTGCATGATTGATATAATTGTACTTATTTTTGATACCATCAAACTTTTCGTAGATACAATCATATTATTTTTGCCACCATTAAATACATTATTGATACAATTATAAATATGATTCCCTATATATATGACGAGTTATAGTATTACAATGAACATGTTTGGCACCATTATAAATATAGTTCGTACAAACATGAAGATGGTTCTGAAGAAATAAATAATGTTTTATGCAATCATTACATGATCACTGAAACTTCTATCATTTTATGATATATAACAATCATATAATTGCTACAACCATGTTTTGTTCGCAGCAACTTTAACCTGCAAAAATTGTTTTGAAAAACCGATTCTATTACAGCAACCATAAACCATCACAAAATGTTTCCCTTAAACCTAAACTACGATCAATTAATTTATTACCACAACTATATTTATTTTGTAGGAAATTATAGTTGTAAGAACTATATTCATTTTTACATTTTAACAATAAAATGGTTTCTACAATTTTTTTATTATCATTCATATCATTTGGAAAATTGTGATATTGTTACGGCTAGTAACTATTTTCGCAGTAATAATACTATTATATTAAAAAACACGGTATATTTGCTGTGATAATGCCCCAACCATATCATTTCTCTGCGTGTAGTACCACGGTTTGTTACGGCTGCATGTAATCGAAATTTCAAAATATTGCGACCATGAATATTTGTTTTATGCAAACGATTTCGTAACGACGTCGATTGTACTTTATCAATATAAACAACAAACGTGACAATAATAATTTGTTACTGTCCTAGGTCATCAGCAGTGATTTAATTTTTGTGTTACTGTTGTTGGATATTCTTGTTTTACAAATTATTGTTGTACATAGATTTTGTTTTCTGAATTCACGTTATGCATACTTGTGCATAGATAGCTTTTATACATAACGTATATACTTATGGTGGGGGCATAAACTCAGTACATAGGGGAAAATTATGTGTTGCAAATCTCTATTTGGTCTTAAACGCAAATTATTAATTCTTTTCGACTCAAGAGTTCACGGTGGAACATCCAAAATAATACGATTGATCTACACATAATTTAGATTTACACAAACTTTGAATTGGTGAGAGATTTTTTTATTTTTATTTAATCTTGTTAATTTTCTAAATTTTAATAATTCTCCTGTGTTAATTGTCAGAATAGTTTCTAAAAAGTTATTTATTGTTAACAGGCTGGTTTTTCTGAGTGCTCTCCAATAAAAATATAAACTTATATTTTTGTTTATAACTTGGATATTTAATCCCATATCGTTGCATATGCATCTCTATTTATGTAAAGGAAAATCATAGTGGCCTATATGTGTTACCTGTGAAAACCTAGTCCGGATGATTAGAGCAGAGAACTGCCAGCCCATATTTCATCTAATATAGTTTTTCATATAGGAAAAATTTCATTGGATTCATCAATTCATTTGTCGGATTAAATTTAAGTTAAAGTGTTTATTATTCTAACATATTTGTGTCTTTAGTTTTAAGATTAAATCAAAAAAAAAAAAAATCTATATTCGGGTATAGTAAAGTGAAAATAAATATATATATGCTTAACATATGTAATGCATATATGTGTATATATAAAAAAATTGAAATATTAAATATACAATATATGTATATACTTATATATATATATATATATATATATATATATATATATATATATATATATATATATATATATATATATATATATATATATATATATATATATATATATATATATATATAAATAAATAAATAAATAGTACCGTCATAATAGTGAATTTAATAGAATATAATTGATACATAGTTGAATTAAATAAAGGAAACTATAGGTCTAGATTGGGAAGACACTAACCTTTTAATTTTCAGCCACGTGACCAAGTATCTGGGAGTACTCTTTGGAGAAAGCGTCAGGTGAGTCTTTGAACATACTAATAATCATAAATTGTCTTCTGGTAAATTCAACAATAGTTTATGTTGAATTTGATTTATAGTTCCGTTTCTTTATACATACAACAATTATAGTACATAATAGTTTTTTTTTGGTTTATAGTAATTATTTTTTTTATGTACTATTTATGTGATTTTTTTTTGATAATAATAAATTTTTTATACTGAATTTAAATTAAGTAAAATGAGATAAATTGATTTTATTATTGGTGATGTGATGAAGTGACCCATGTGATATTTTGTTTTTTTTTTCACTCAAATGCATGTATGATTTGTTCTACCGAATTTACCTAGTGACACGAACCTTCCCAGCCGTTGAAACTACCCGCATTAAAACATGCAGTCGCTAGGATGGTCAGTAACAGGTTATCATTCCAGTATCTTCATTATCTTAATCAATGATCCTCAATCAGAGTAATCTTAATCAATGATCCTCAATATACTGGCAATAAAACTGTGAACGTGAAATAGCTCATATTCTCCAGTATCCTTTCCAAACTACGTTAGCGCAAACTACGTTAGCGTAAGAGACACCACTAAACACTTTATTGTTCGTAATATAAATTAGTAAGTATGATTTGAAAAATCTGGAATTCAACATAAAAGTCTTTAGGTATCCTGAAATTCGAGTAACTCTGAAGCAATTTTATGGGGAACACCTTTATGCTTTTTATGGGTTCAATTGGGTGTTTTCCCGTCATTAACGGCATATTGTGAATTCTTCCACAGACGAATACTTTTAGTCCCGAAATCTGTTTGTTCTTAAAATAAAACCCAAGATATCTGATATTCCCGATCACGATTCTTTTTTGAACCAATCAGTTGACGTTCAAATAGGAATCGTGATCCAGACTAGTGCAGTGTATGGGGAGAGTATGAATAACATAAGCACAATAATTGCTCAAGGGTTTCTTCCTCTTCTACCTCGCTATGTTCGCAATTTGCGTTATTCAGAATTTCCATTGGGAACATGTGATTATTAAGGGGAAAATGTCGCATGATAATACACAGCAACACCATCAAAGTACGTTTATTATTATTCAAGAAGGATTGGGATCTTTACTCCTTTATTGTTTCAAACAACATTTTGGATAGACGCCAAGAAATAAGGTCGTCTCATCTATGCCGATGCAAACCGCAAAATAACAGTCGATGTCTCCCTTGAGAAATAATAACGTCAAACCTACTTTACCTAGAGCTGGCTCAAGTCGTGGAAGCTGCATCCAAACTTGACAATACGTTTGCTTTAATATTCATGTAACTGGGTCTCCAGTGAAATATCACTTTATTAAGACTGCCTAGTCCAATCGAGGTAATTCGTCAGTGGAGTTTAATTTGCACTATAAACAAATGAAGGGCAGCATCGACATCGATTCTTATAATACTTACGAAGAAGCGTAATTTCAGTAAATCTATTCAGTAAGTAATTTCAGTAAGTCGACATTTCTAAATGTTTCTCTATATGAGGATAAGAAGCTACTCATTTGAGTTATGGATGATCGCCAATTATACATCGTTATTTTGTCCTCATTGAAGGCTATCGATAGTACCAGTGACGATCTGGCTTAGTTCTTAATGCGTTCGATTCTGCTCTTAAATTAACTTACGATTGTTTAACATACATCTAACATGCTAATTTACGTATTTTCAATTAACTTCGTAACAGTCCGTAATCCTATCAATCGGGATGTTATTCCCGAGTGCCTTTAGCAACACTTTCCTTATATTTACTCATAAGAATTATTATAATTTTGGAGAGAACCTGCTAATCATTTCTTGCACCGAAGCAGAAATATTATGATCCCATTTCTCAAAGAGTAGTGACTTAATTACTGTAACTGATCAGGTTCTGATATGAAATTTCAGCAGCTTTTATCAAACATGCTCATCAAATTGTAAGTAGGTTCAAATATACCAAAATCATTTACTAGGAGAACAATCCGAGCAAAGTCGAGTTCAAATATATTACTGGGCCAAACTAAATAGGACCACCTGCGGTTGTAATTGAAAGAATTCCTTCCATGATACTGAATATTGAGATCTAAATTTTCCTCATTTGCAGGCTCTTTCCAGTAGACAAGCAATGATTTTTTATTAAATTTGAGTGCGATTCCAGAAGCTATTGTATAACCGAAGGTCAGAAATGTTGAACATTTCAAAATCTTAAAGATGAAGATATTTGACGAGTCAAATGAAATTACTGTTAACGCTTATTAAAATTCAGTCAATCATCAGCGGTTTATAAATACATAATCACATCGTTAATAGCTGAAATAGGTGTTTTGATCGTAGTTGCGCGTTGTTGGAAGTCCTTCAAACGTGTAATTAATAGACTTCGCAAAAGTTTGGAGCCAGAAATTAAAAGTTCTGACAGTTGCACAATTTGACATATAGTCCACAGAAGGTCGGACGCATCGAAGATAATTGGGGTTTCAGTTTACAGGGTAATTCAATAAGTCCGTAGGATGATACAT
Organism: Tipula lateralis; assembly: GCA_963932295.1. Classification (NCBI taxonomy): domain Eukaryota; kingdom Metazoa; phylum Arthropoda; class Insecta; order Diptera; family Tipulidae; genus Tipula; species Tipula lateralis. The sequence continues at coordinate 74,351,127 of OZ010737.1, forward strand.
AGATGGCGTTACTATGAGTTTTTCTATGTGATTTTTATTCATTACTAACCTTCAAGCAATACGTGTATAAATTTGACAGCAATCTGCCGACTGTAGCATTTTGTGTGAAGCAACTTTTGTTTTTGGAAAAAAATGTAAAAAAAAGAAAGGATTGCAAGAATGGTAGACAAATGGTAAAGAAGTAAATGTGGTCGTACCAGCACAAATGATACAGAGCGCATTGGAATCCCAAATGACGCTGTTATTCCAGAAAACATAAAAAAAAATCAACAAATTGGTTATGAACGATTGTAAATCAATACTTCAGAGAAATGTTTGGCGATGTTAACCGCAATGCAATAGAATTCTACCGTCAATATGTGACAATGGATGAGACATGGCTTCACAATTACACACCAGAATCCAAAGACAGTCAGCTGAGTGGACAACAGTCCACGAACCGAATCCAAAGCAAGCAAAGACTCAGCAGTCGACCGGTAAGGTGATGGCGTCTGTATTTTGGGCTGCAAACGGAATAATATTCCTCGACTATCTCCAAAAAGGAATCACTATCAACAGCAAATAGTACTGTGCACTTTTGGATAGATTGAAGGCTGAACTCGCAAAGAAACGGCCACAATTGCAAAAGAAAAAAGTGTTGTTTCACCAAGACAATGCACTGTCACAGATCGATGGAAACAATGAAAAAATTGAATGAATGGGGCTTCGAATTGCTTACTCACCCACCATATTATCCTGATTTTCATAGACTTTATCCTGTTTTTAGAACTTAAGAGAATGTTTGCTGAAAAGAAATTTAAGCCCAGTGATGAAGTAATCGCTGAAAATGAGGCTTATTTTGACGAGAAAGAGAAATCATACCATAAAAGTGGGAAAAGTTGGAAATAAAACATTTGGGTATGCTTGAATACTTAAGATGTGTTAGTCCATCGAATGGGGTGAGTGCATAAAATAATATAATCTGGCTATATAAAATAATAATAAATCTGACTCCATCGTTTTCATTTATGCGACAGATATTGAAACTGCCAAATTTTTCCTTTACCCCTCTTCACCTACCACAATGTGACTCTTTTTTACTAGATTCGTTAGAGCCCATCTCTCATCATAAGATCCAAACTTTTTCATCCATACATATGGCAATGTAAGGTATACATAAATTTATAAAATGATAGAGTAAAAGAGTTTAGATTATCTTACCAGGCAAATGAAAAATTTAATTCCTGATCTTAACGAATTAACGAATTGATATCTAAACGATAGGCGCAAACAAATATTAAACCAACAAATTATTGCAATATATAGTCAGATCATGAGAGCGCAAAACATCATTGCACTCTCTAGATATTCCGCTTGGTATACTAGTCAACGAAGGCATTAAGAAGTTAAAGGCAGCTTTAAAACGGAAAAATCAATATTCTTTGTCAATATAACTGAGAAATTTAATCAACTCCTACGTGACATCTATAAAGATGTTTCTAAATTACACGTTGGGGGACACAAAAATAAATATTGGTCGAGAAGAGATACAAAAAAAGGTTTAAGTGGATTTTTTTTAAAAAAACAAACATATAAGCCTGAAGACAGCACTTGAACATGATCTCATTACCGATAGAATGATAAAACACCATTCATATTTAATTCGAGTCTTAATTCGAATTAGAATTGTCGATGTGCTTTGAAAATAAATATAACCTTATCACTATAAAAAAAAGAGTCGAAATAATCGTGAAACACACTTCCAACCATCTCTAAGCTTATTGAAAAAATTGTTATAATATAACGAATAAAAACTGAAAAAAGCTCTTCCTAACAAAATATATGGCTAAAAAAAGCTCGACCAATAGCTTGTATGGTATAAGCGCAGGTGATCTACAAGACAGTGCTCCTAGACTAATTTAATACTTTTTATACACAGTCGATCGAACAAAACAACAATAACATTTCCAATAACGAGTGCTCTTGTAACGTACATAAACTAAAATTCTCAGTATTACAAAAACTCCTTGGAATGCAGTTTGGTGCCAAAACTACTGAGGAAATCATAAGATAGTATAGCTCTAAATGCATTAGTCAGGGAAATAATAAAAAAAAACAGATTCACACAAAAGATGAGATCTAAGAAATTTCTAGTTGTCATTTTATATGACTGCATAACGGTCTTTATTGACTTTCGGTTTTATTCTACCCCAAGCAGCTAGTCGTTTGGGAGCTAAAGTGAACATGAGCTATGACGAAAATGTGACTTTTTGATGAAAATGATCATCGTCTTCAAACCAGTAACTTTGAATTATTTTCAACGTTGATCAAGTGCTTAATGCTCATTTCATTCACTGAGAATATAATTCGGAATAGACAATGGCATTAGAGCTATGAGTCTAAAAACGAACCAAAAACACCAAAGCAAATAAATTCAAGAATAATGCTACCAGTGCAGACCCACCCATAAAGTCTATAACGAACGCAGATAATACCTACACGCGAAGGCACCCACCCAACCAAATACAAAATTAATTATAAATTTTACTAACAACTTGCACCATATCAAATTGAAGCTATATATTTGTACTGTACATTGCACCTATATCAACCGAAGCGATGGGTGTAGGCTGGAATGTGCTTGTTTAATGGTAAATTAATTTATTTGTGCATTCATAATTGTCGACACGAGATTTTTGAAATTCTAGTCAAAATATGGAATAAAATAAAAAGTAAATTATTAATTGTTTAAAAAAATTTGTTTAATTAATAATAATAATAAAATTTTGTAATTAACATTTTTAAATGTTATCATTATTGTGGTTCATTAAATTGTTTTATAAACGTTTGGCTATGTCTAACAGATACAATTATCTGTTTGTGTAGTCAATCAGAATAACACCAAATTTTACTCATTGGAAAGCATGTCTGGATACAGAGTTATTTGTAGATGGTATACGAGGGCAGAGTGAGAAGTCTGGTAATTTTTCGTTTTCTTACGAACAATACGATTTCTCTAACCCATCAAAATAGACGTTTTTGCAACGATGATCTCCTCATTAGAGCCGAATCTCTTTAAAGATAAGTCTGGAGAATATGGTGGATGTGGAAGCAATTCGTAGCGTGGTTCTTTGATTTTGGGCACAGCCTTGTTTCTTCACTAAATGCGGTCGTTTTGTTTTTCAAAACGTTGCTCGCCAGTCGAATAAGTTGCAGGAATATTCTTCGTTGGCTGTTATATCCATTTGAAGGTGATCGATAAACTGTGCATATCGAAATACCTATGGTCATGAACTCTGTGCAGATTCGGCAGTAAAAATCTACCCTTTAGACTGTTCTGTGGTCTCTGATGTATAGTAATGGATCCATGTTTCATCCTTAATTCGACGCAAAAACTCCTTTTATTTTGATTGCTCATCGCCAAATCTCCCTGTATAAAGTTGTCACACGTGTGCGTCACAACGCGCATAAACATTTTCATTTATTCAACGATGCCTATACTATTTCAGTTATCTCGCGTTTATTTACTCTGCAGTCTTAGTCTTCCAATACCGTGGATTTTGTCAACCATTTTTGGTGTAGTGATTTCAGTTGGGCGTCCTGAACATTCATCATCAGTTGTGTTTGAACGACCATAACGAGAATCGGTAAACCACTTGTCGATGGTGAAGAGTACCCATAATACCACCTTGATCAAAAAGTTCCCGGAATTTATTAAGAAAATTAAAAATACAAGTTTATTATTCTAAATCTATATTGTCCCCTTCAAAGTAATCCCCATCGACTACAACACACTACAACAAACGCCAGCGCTTGATCCAATCCTCGAAACATTTTTTATATTCGGATTTCGGTATGCCATATAAAGCGTTCCCCCCGTAATGGTTTTTTAACTCGACTGAACATAAAGAAGTCACAGGGAGCAAAATCAACGAATAATGATGGCACTGTGCGACGGTGCGTTATCATGGAGCAAAATTCACGAGTTTTCTGCCCAAAATTCTGGCCTCTTCCAGCGAATTGCCTAACACAAACGTCTCATAACGCCCAAATAATACTCTTTGTTTACGGTCTTCATGAGGCAAAAAATCATTATGTACTACCCCGTTGTAATCCATGACAACCGAAAACCGCATTGCCTTCTTTTTTGACTGAAAACGACGTGGGTTTTTTGGTCTCGGCTCATTTGGTGAACGCCATTCACTTGTCTGATGTCTGGATTGCGTGTCGAACTCATAAATCAACGGATAGTCTCCAGTAATGATCATTTTGATGTGTGGGATCGGTTCAGCCTCGCAAATTATGTGTTTTGCGACGTCAACACGGTGTCTTTTTTGCATGATATTGAGGTCTTTTGGTGCTACACCAAATTTGCTGCTATACACGACTGAAACCCAAAGCATTAACCAAAATGTCTTGGACGGATCCATAGGCAATGCAAGTCCTCCGCTATCTCTCTGATGATTAATTTACGGTTATTGACCAACATTTCTTTTACTTTATCAATTCTGTTTTCGATGTCGATGGTCTGCCACTGCGTTTATCGTTTTCGATTGACTGTTACAGGCAACGATTGAGGGTTACAGGCAACGATTCGAACCATTAGAATGAATTTCTTATTCTTAAAATCAAAAAAAACTGCCGGAGGGTTTAAAGCGTCAAAAGATCGGGTAGCACTGTTATTTTGTAGCAATGCTTCAGGCGACCGCATGATGAAACCATTGCTAATTAACAAAGAACTTCGTCCACGGGCTATGAAAGGTACAAACTTGAAGAAACTTGCAGTGCATTGGATGACAAACAAAACAGCCTGGGTAACGTCTACAGTTTTTACGGATTGGCGGTGATGGCGTTCCCCTTATCTTAAAGGTGATGCCGTTTAAGATAAGGGGATGCCCTTCTTATAGTTGACAATGCTCCTGGACATCCAATCATCGAACATCCTAATGTACAAGTAATGTAAACCTGTAACCCTATTTAGTATTACCCTAAAGTAGCACCCCCATACGATTTATACACATAAATTCATATAAACGTCTGTCTCACTAAGTGAGCTCCATGATAAATTTATGAAACTAAGTGATTGAGTCAGTAGTACTGTTATGTTGTTCCCTTACAAGTGAAACCGATGAGAATGATCTTTAAATCTGCATTTACGTGTTATCCTGTTTATAACCATCTGTTCGTGTTTCTCGCTTTTATTTTATAACTAAGAATATTTTGTATGTTTAGAAAATATTTATCTAAGATTAGAATACCGCTACTTGATTTAATAAAAAACAAATTGGTTTTTCAATTTGTAAAATCTGATTTTCTTTAATTCAATTTAATATTATTTATTTACAATTATATTTAAAATTTTATTTTAACAATTACTTAGTGTATTTGCCTAAATGTCTACATTTAGGACAAACTCAGTACAAACTTCATATCGGTATTATGAAGCGTGAACTTTTTCTTAAGTTTGTCCTAATTTTCATTATTAGGACAAACTTAGTACAAAGTTCTCATGGATGTCTAGTGACAGATGGTACTGACCACATTGACGATTTGCGATAGTGGCGTCCTCTGTTACAATTTTATCAGACTTCTTCGTTCTCGTAGAAAACAGATTTGTCCAGCCATTCGGTCGATCTTACCTCGATGCCACAGAAGAAATTGAATACGATATACACTGACGTCAAACTGTCTTATTAAACTCAAATGAAATCCATAAGCATACCCGCAGGCTATTCAAATCCCGCATACATTCATATTCAAAATAATAGGTTTAAATTCTAATAAATCAATTAAAAACAATCCAACTTGGTTATTTATACAAATTCTTGTGCACAAATAAATCAAAAAAAAAAAAAAAAAAATCAGCCACAGAAAACTGGAAAAAGCACCAAACCTATAAATATTAAAGAACGATGTACAACACAAAAAAAAAACTTTGTAACAAATTTGTACACCTGTTGATGGAGATTTTTTCTTCACCTTGCTTGTTTCTTAAAAAAGCAAAACGAAATAAAAATATCTTTCCTATGTCTATGTAAAAAAAAACTTATTCTAATAACATGTTAGAAAGTTGTTCATCATTCTCGCAAAAACACAAAAAAAAAAGAAAACCAAAAACTCATCTAACTCACAACAAAATGTGGCAAAACATAAGGTAGTACTGTTAAAAACTCCTCAGGGGTACACGAACACTAAACGAATCCCGTACTGTGATGATGTAAAACTGTTAAATTATCGATATAGTCTAACAACAGTCGCTCTTCATGAGGGAACAATAGAAAAGTTTCTCGAACTTTATTAAAGCTCGTTGATTTTGTAAAGTGTTTTTTTCCTCAATGTCATGATCTGACGATGAAAAATGGTTGAATTCGCCGACATTTCGATGAGTGCATGGTGTAAAAGAGCTTTTTCATTTGATTGATATTGGCGTGTACGGATATATTGATGGGGAAATTGAAAAGCTGGAATATTAATTATTCTGTGAGTTGGATTGATTGATGTTATTTCGATATTGTATCGTTCTAACTGAAGGCTTCGTAATCAAATCAATTAGGGTTTCAAACACATATAATGAAAACTCATCAATTTATTTTAAATATTTTTTTTAAATTCTGTGGCGTAGTAAGACTGGTGGAATGGAACACAAGTCAAATAGCGTAAGGTTAATAGAAGTCAAGTAGTACAGGTCGCTTGAAATATGATACTGTGGTCGTTTGAGGCGTCGAAATCTGGTTGAATCGCTGGACTAACAACACTATATTATATGGCTTAAAGGCCGCAAACGGCCCTAACCCTGTCTCAACTGAGACCTTGTGAACCACGAAAAAATCAACGGCAAATATCAAACTCGGGACCGCAGCGTGATAAAAAACTCTGTGAACCTCTGTGAAGCTACTGACAACACAAATAAACCTTTATTGTTAAACCTGGTCATTGCATAAGTACGATGAGCATGTGCACACAAGCCATACGGAGGAAAGAGTAAATATATACTGCGCTTGTCCTGTGATGGCTTAATAATTGAACAAATGAATTGAAAATAAAGATTTGGTCAACAATAACCTTTAACGATTCTGAGTGGTCTGTTGAAAAAATGTGGACAATTTCGTTGTAGATACCATCAAGAAGACTCTCGATAAAGTGAAAACTATGATTTGTAGGGAACGTTTTGTAGGGAAGTGTCGCCTTGCTGTAAAGCAACGGAATTATTGATTTTTGGTCAAGGAACTAATCGATGACTATCCAGTAGTTACTGATAAAACTCTCTCACTTAATATATATATATATATATATATATATATATATATATATATATATATATATATATATATATATATATATATATATATATATATATATATATAAATAAATATATATATATATATATATATATATATATATATATATATATATATATATATATATATATATATATATATATATATGTGGATGATCCGTTTCAAGTACTATACAACAATTTGCGATGAGCATCAGGTTTTCCTATATGTCAGATAGGCGTATGACTCGATCAGTTGAGTATATACCTAAAACAATGGCAATAACGCAGTCAATCCTGAGTCAAAGTAAAGAACAGACTGTTGCAAATAAGTCTGTTGTTCGACATGGACGCACTGTTCCTGATATTTGGTGATCTCATGATGTTAAGTCATACATAATATTCCAACGTCTGTTATATGCGGATGATATATGTGAGGTTATACAAATACGGATGAAAACATACTGAAAACAGGACAAAAGTGATTTTATATGGATGATGTTAGAGTAACAACCTTTCAACCTAGATCAAATGGAGGTTGGGATATAGATAAATGAGAACTCATTAAGATAAATGTAACGGTTAATCACACGTAAAATATAAAATATTAGGACTCAATGAACCAAGATGCCAGGATGGCTCTCCCATGTATAATCAGAGATCACTGGCAGCCTATAGGTTCAACAGCTCTAACTTTTTGGGTGATAGAACTTTAGTAAGCTGAGAGATAGTATAAGACAGTGTACTTAATCACTACTTCAAAACTTGTTTACGATAAAGATTGCAACGATTTTAATCTTCTCTGCTCCAATAACAACGAAAATATGATACGGCTGCTATATCATAGATTGCTAATTTTTTAATCTGGTTCACAATTAATCTCGATTGATCCTGAATCAACCATTCCGTTTTGATTATGGAAAAAAATTATTAGACAATTTTGCTCTAACATTATAAAAAATCAAATAAGAGTCTTGTGGATGGTGACCCTATCTACTTCTTTTATAGCTTTCCGGCTTTTAATAGACTTCGCTCTTCTCTGTGCATCTCCGAATCTATTCGCAATTTCGCACTAGTCAGCCTTGTTCTTTGTCCAGTTTTATTATATTTGTTTAATTGAAAATATTTTTGTTTCGCCCTCCTCCACCCAAATTTTCCAAATTCTATTTTTAGTTTTATTATTGTTAATTTGTCGAATTCTGTATTAATTTTTTTTTGAAAACTTCAATTTTTATAAAAAAAAATAAACAAATACATGAAAAAAACCAATATTTATAGTTTTCGCTATTCACCTACTGTATAATTTGGCACTGTCGTCACTAAAATACCATGGGATGAGAAAAAATAGCTCATTCCAAAACCATGTTTAAACCAAGTTGCAAACCATGGTTAGCAGTGACACATTACAAGGAAATCATGGTTAACTCGAAACTGTATAGTTACGAAACCAGATATGTGTGTTAAGTTTAAAAGTCTACTTAGTTTAGCACCACATACGGATATAATTCAGCAAAAGTGTATACTTTGGCTAAAGATCATCACCTATATTTGAGCATCACCTTGACAAAGAAAATCAATAAAACAACTTTCTATACAAAAACTTGGTATTCTATTGACAATTTGTAAAACGATGAGAGTGGAAACAAAGTTATGGTAACATCAAAGAAATAACCGAATCAATACAGATTTGCAAGATCACAGATAAGAACTCATACAAGGTAATACGTTAGAACTGATAGTATTGTATTTGGTTATCGAAATAAACTAAACGCCTATAGGATGACATATAGGCAGGTAATGCATGTGAGAGGTATGACACCATCAGATTTACATTATACTCGTATAAGTTAATAAGATGGCGAAATGCTAATAAATAGATCAATTTAACTATAGTAGGACTGATCAGAATATCTATACACATCGTGGATTTTGAATTCACAAATTTCGGTTCGATCAACAAAATTGCAATACGAATTCTTTCTAGAAACGGGTTGGTATACTGAGAGTTAATTTCAACATAAATGAATACTTGCGCCACCACCGTTCCCCGTAGTTCTAGACAATGGTTAACGCTATCTGAATATAATCCAATTCAGAATATAATCCGTAAATGAGTACTAGGCCTTCTTAACCGTTATCAGAAGTTATACTCGATATGGGTAAGTGTGTTTGTCGAATACCTCCGAATACTCCAAATCGATGATATAAGAAAATTGCCTCTTTTTCAAGCAAGATGCTTCTATAGTATCCCTTGATGCTTAACAGCCAGCTTAATTGGTGATTGGTTAAATAAATCAGCTAACAAAAGAACGAGTTCCAAATTATACTCCAGGGAATACACAACTATAAATCACAATATTTTCGGAGAATATATACCCAAGAACCCAGGGTTTTTAGTTTTTCAATTATATTAGAAGAGTAATATATAGGTCCAGACAGCAGATACAGAAGTTTATTTACAATCACCACTTCAATTGTGCTTAGTAGTTCACTTTTAATATTTTTACTTTAGGATTACGAGGATTTCGGTGTTTCAGGAAGCATCAAAGCTTGTGTACTTATATGATATGCCTCAGATTCTTATTGTTTAAAATAATTCCTTCCAACGATTAAGCAACTTTTTGGCTTGCATTATCACTGTATTGATAATGCAAGCATGACATGGTTCGTCTATCATTTGTATATGATATCGGTCTGTTCGTTGAAATTCGTTGTATTCAAGTTTCTGGATTTTAAGTGTGATTATCTTCAGCTCCGTCTCTCACTTGACAAGCATCACCTACTCTCTGATCGGATCTCACGATTTGCTTTATTTTAAAAGGGGAAGAATGTACAACACCTAGTGGCATACTAGTACTGTTATAAAATAAAGTCATCGTGAATGGCAAAAATCTTCCAAATGCATGTAAGCTGAAATTGCATATCCGTTCCCAATAACCGGTTCAGATTTGACATACCGGCTTCTGACAACCCCAATGTTATTCTTTCTTTGGCAGAAAATCATCATATTATTTCCCGTTGACGAAATGAGTCACTTTGCGCTTTAACCAAAGTGAGAAATGACAAAATTTGGTCAAAACATGGGACTCACACCAAATAGTATCAATAAGTTTGTGCATAAAGTGCTCGTCGTGTTCGTTCAACCGAAAATACTTCCGTAGCCGAAGAAGTGTGTCAATGACCGAGAACACCAATTCATCATCGTGCATCGAAAATGAACATCAGTCGGTCTTCCATGCAACGAATTCTGCGTAAAGATCTTGGTTTGTGGCCGTATAGTGTTCAATCGGCCCAGCAATTAAGGCCCCGTGAAATCTGGTTCGATACCAATTCGCTGTGTGAACCTGCGACAAATTCGAAATTGAGGATTTTGCTCAAAAAATCATGTTTTTTGACGAGGCGCATGAATTTATTGACGTGGCGCCACATTATCAGTCGAAATTGTGACGTGAATTGGCTGGAAAAGAGTTGTGATTTGACGTTTTTGGAATTATATTTGTGGAGTGCCGGGAAGAACAAGTGCTATGCGGAAAATCCACATAAATATTGAAGCAACCATTGCAGAAATAGATCCGAACACAATCTTAAATGTGCTCAGAAATTGGCCCAACCGTATGAAGTACGTCAAGGCCAGCCGATGCTCCTATATTTGAATGAAAGTATTTTCCATAAATAACAAAAAATTAATTTGGAAATATATTAAGCTGTCTTTGTGTGGTTTAGTGTCATGCTTAGGTCAAGGAGAATTACTGCAGACTTAGGTAGTGATACGACGACGGTGACCGCCCAAAAGGAATGTCCTCAGGAAGGAGTTCTTTCTTCGCTCTTGTGGTGTCTTGTGGTCAACTCACTCCTAGTCCAACTAAACGACAACGGATTTTTCTGCCAGGGTTATGCTGATGATATCGCCATAATACTGGTAGGTAAATATACGGATTAAATATGTGATCGCGTGCAAACTGTGATCAACATAGTTGTAGCCTGGTGAAGTGACCAGGGTCTTTCAGTCAATCCTAGGTAAACTGAGATGGTTCTCTTCACTAGACGCAGGAGTCTTGGAAACTTTAGTCTTCCAAAAATTGGGGCTCATACGATCCCACTCTCTTCGGAAGTCAAGTATCTGGGGCTCTGGTTAGATCGGAAGATTGAGAAAAGCATATAAAAGACAAATGCATCAAAGCATGCAACATTTACTGGAAATGCAAACAGTCATTTGGTAAGTCATGGACCCTGACTTGTTTGTCTTTGTATAGTACGTGGTATGCACACCATTCCCACTGCAGCTCTCGAGATGGCTGTGGGTCTGCTGCCGCTTGATCTTTGGATCAGAAGGTGTGCAGCGCAAACCGCCGTTCGCCTACCATATAAACACAATCTATTTGGTCCTTCGGGGCACTGTCAGATATGGAGAAAGGTAGGCCGGCACATAACTGCCCACATGCCTTTAGACATTATGGTGACGAAGCACGTCTTCGGGAATTTATTTGCGATGTATCTATTACTGGAAATCACATATGGGACTATAACAGCCCATCCTACCTCTCCGGCAACGATATGTTATTCTTTAACAACGGATCAGTATGCCGTAATCTAGCTGGTGCTGGGTTATACATACAAAATCCTGAGGTTAAATTATCTATCCCGCTTGGTAGGTACGCTACTGTTTTTCAGGCAAATTGCTTCAATTTTGAAAGCAGCACTCTTTGTAAAAGAGATAAGTTGCAGAGATCATCGTATCTGAATTATTTCTGACAACTGGGCCGCCCTAAAGACGATTGGTTCCAATACTATTTCATCGAAACTTGTTTTGGAAACGATTGTGCCTTAAATCGACTAGGCAGGCTGAATAAAGTTAGACTCCACTGAATACCCAGTCACATGGGTATCAAAGGGAATGTTTTGGCCGATAAATTGGTCCGATTGGATGCGACATCCACCTTTGTGGGACCTGAGCCCGCTCTAGGAGTGACGTCACTTTCTCTTAAACAAGAAATTGATTATCACTGTAGAGATCTGCACCAAAAAAAGAGATGGGATAATCTTATCTCTTGTCGTTTATCCAAAATCCCAGTCTTTCTTAAACTATGATAGACGCACTTTAAGGATCTTGCTGGGCATTCTCACGAGACACTGCTACCTGAATAGATGTAACACCTCTTTCTGCGAACAGAGTGGAGAAAGGGGAGGAAGAAACTGCTGAACACTTTTTGTTCTCCTGTTCCTTATACTCTTCCCACAGACTGCACTTTTTCTGCTCATCATTCCTATTTGAGGACCAATTGATGACCTTGAGGAGACCGGATATCCTGGACTTCATGAGAAGAACAAACAGATACCGGGACTGAGAGTGCTCGCCTGGGAAGGGATGTCACAATGGGCCAATTGAGCCTGAGTGACTGGAAAAAAAGCTGTCTTTGTTCTGACATCTGAACTTCTTACTGGGACACCCTGCAGTTTTGATATTCGATAGAGGATTGTGACGTAGACGAAGATTTGACAAGTGATGGTTGATCTGAACTAATAAATCAGTTAATCGAACCTATATATGTTCTCGATTCAGCTTGAATGATTTAAACAATGTTTCGAACCACAAGAGATGGCAACCAACCAAACAAGTTTTTTTTAGCAACTTATCGAGTTTGTCGCATAATATTAAGACTTGCTTCCCACAATGTAATTTATATTTATACACACACACACACACAAACATATAGTGATACTGTGGCTTAACGTAGTGAGATAACAACGATCACTACTTAACAAGAAAATTGAATACAAGAGAGAAGTACACATTATACGAGCTTGAAATACTGCGAAGTTTAAGAAAATAAGAAACACCACCACCATTGAACAACAACAACTACGCAAATAAAAATGCTTTTGTTTTATTGTAAGATTGCTTGCAAGAGCCCAAAAACCGGAATTTTTATAAATAGAATTGAATCAGAAAATTCAAAAGTGGAATTTTATTTATAGCATTTAATCTCAGTTTTGGAATATATATTTCACATCCATATTCACAAGAACAACAACAACATCACATCAACGGCGATCAAGTATATAGCGAAGAAGAAATCGCAGCATCGCAGGTTTATTAATGAAGATGATTTTTTTTTTGGATGCTGCATGTAAATGTGTATGTATCCACGTCTCAATACCGAAACAATTCACAAATATCTTAATCATTTCGTCATCGTCTTATATATAAATAATCTTCATTTGTGTATGTATGTATGAATGATCCGTTACCAGATCATGTGATCTCTATACACACACACACACACACACACTCACGCGAGTACATAATACATGCACGACTTTTATTATAATTATGACAGATGTGTTAATTGATCATTTTATTGGTTTTGGGTATGAATGCGATTTTTATCGTCGATTTCGCTGCAGAGTGGTGGGCGCACAGAACTACATATATAAGAACAACAGTTAATCGATCGTGCCGTTTGCGAATTATTTATACAGATAGCCGGTGGTTTAGGTCAATGATAGTGTTATTTAATATAACACGTTTGGTGTATAAGTTGTTTGGCAATAAAAATAAATTAAAGATCTTCACAGTAAAAAAAAAATTGGAATTAATTTGTGTACTCGTTTGTGAATACGGCGACATCGATGCCGGTGTTTGCTAATATATTTGCATGCATCTCGAGCGGATTATATAATTCTTAATCTTGTTGTTTGTTTATATATATTCGCGTTTTCGATATCGAGTTAACATATTATTTATATTTGATGGTGTTCTATAAATAGAATGAGATAAGTGGTCTGCGGTCATTGTGTATACCGAACAAACTTTGTTTAGTTTTGGATTTCGTTTTGGTTTCGCAAGAATTTTATATTATAGAGTTGATAAGAAAAATCGTTCAATTTGGTTTCTTAAAACATTTTTTTTCGAATCGAGTAACAACTTTTAGAGATATGTAGCTATTTGACTTACATAAGCTTTTATAAACTTTTATTTATTGATTTTGTTGGAGAAACGTTTTTCATCTTCTTCTTGAAAGATATTTTTCAATTTTAGGGAACTACGCTCTTCATCTGTATATGCACACATCTTTTTCAATATAAGCCTTATGTTCATATAGGATCATGTTTGTACCCAATTATAACTTGAAAATATTTTAGATATAGAAATTCGGAATAAAGGTAATTTTGCATTAGCCGTGTGGGTGGGGTCGTACATATTCCATAAATATTTCGCACGAAAAATTGTACCTAGAAAAAAAAGCAACCAGAGGTTTTCTTAGGAAGCAATGACTCGCATCCATAAACCAAAACGACTAAAAAAATCAACAAATCGTTTGACAGTCTTATACTTATAGGAGTTTCGGCTGGAACAGGAACTGCTTATAGAAGAAACTCGACGAACTAAAATGGACACCAAGTCTTATTGGGACATAGGTAAAAATGACTTGCAAGCAGTTGAAAATCAAATGCGTAAGCCTTCCAAGAAATTTGGAAACCCGTGTTTCCTATAACGACATCGGATTTTTACCGGGTAAAACCATCTCCCTTTCACCGTCCTGTTGTATTCCTGCGGTACCACCAATCAAGGCATTCCTTCGCAGGGCAGGGTAGAGTTTACAGCTCACGCATATACAAATCACGATTGGTCCATTGGGTAATACTCTGTAGTATTGTTGCTACAGACATGGCTGCTCTTCGTTCGTCTTGCCTGACTCTCTGCATAATGCTGGCAATGATCAGATTCTGTTCTACCCTCGCAGTAGAGGCAATTTGGGTCTTCTACATGTTTGGCCCGAAAACAACCATGCCCAGATATCAGCTGAGTTAGATGGTAGTTAACATCACCGTGTTTTCTTGTAGTCTAGTCCAATATATCAGGGATCATTGCGAAAGTCCATCGTCCTTTCATGGACATCCTCCATCTACCTTGCGATTATCTGATGCTATAGATTCTTGAACGTCCTCGCATGTGTACTAGTTTTCCCCAAGTCTTAGTACTCTGAGTGTTTGAACCTCTCTTACCGCTATATCGATTGACATCCTGCTCGCAATAACACAGACAGCCTCATCAGACACCGTACGAAATGCACAACAGAATCGTAATGATGTCAATCTGAAGACTGTGGTAATTTCTCTGACGTAAAATAGTGTTCTGATAGCTCTTGCCCAGATCGGTGCAGCGTATATCAAAATAGATGTGTTTACACTGGCCAATAGTTTCATCATCATCAATCTTGCAAGACCAGCTCCAACTCGCTTAGGCTTTGTCACCAGCATACTTCAAGTTCTCCCTAAAATTGAGCCTATGATCCAAGATGACCGCAAGGTATTTCAGATATGAACTCGATCGTATCGTTTGATTTCCGACTTGAATCTCAATGGTTTCTACCCCTTTCTGGCTACTCATCAATACAACCTCCGTTTTTTGTTCAGCTAATTGCAAACCTGCCTTATTGAGCCATAGCCTTACACTAGCAGCCACCTGGTTACAAATATGAACGTCTAATTTATTTTTGACTAATACCACTATGGCGATGGCATCTGCATATCCGACAATCGTGGTGTACTTGTACGTTCGCTCTTTGAGAATATCATAGTACATGACATTCTACAAAAGAGGCCCCAGAACTGATCACTGGGGTACACACCCTGTGATATTGTACGTCTTGGGTCCTGCCTCAGTGTCATATATTAGGATTCTTCCTTCAAAGTAGTTGGCTATTATCCGGATAAGGTACTCAGGAACATGCATCTCCTTTGAAGCACGCATAATTTTTGCTTCAGTTAGCAGAATTGAACGCTGTTTTGAAATATACCTTGCTTCAGACATGCATCATCAATATCCGGATTTTTGTTTATTACAATCTTTATCACAATGTTTGGAATACCATCCAGCCCGGGCGTGTGTGTGTGTGTACCTACGATTTAAGTCAACCTGCATGGTAAAGATTCATTTGACAATAATTTGGGTAATCGTTAAAGTCCAAAATCAAGTATCTAGTCTATTACGCAGAGATCTTCACAGTGATGGCTCTATAGCGAAGGAAGAAATTTGTCCTCTTCTGTTCTATTTACAACAGTATATGATAAGGGCTGGCTCGTAATCGAAGCTTGTTAACGGTACGGGCCAATAATGGGCTGTAGAAAGTATAAATTGACCCTAACCCGCCTTTAACGGTGTCACAATCCTTATAAATAAACTAAAGTATCTAATTCAATACCTAGATTTAATTTCAATCGTGTTTAACAATTTTAAACCAAATGGAATTATACAGACATTTTCAGACATGACTAGTGAATTCCTCAAATGTTGAAGTTTCGGGTCACAAAGGCTACTATTCCTGGATAGGGGCAGGATGCAAAAGAGAATTTTCACCATAAAATTACGATCGGTGGTGTGAATGAACACATCTATGACTCCCTGTTGGAGTGAGTTCATGGACCAAGTGCCTGAGGAAGTGCCTCGAGCCACGGAACAGATTGTAGAGACAAAAAACAAAACAAAAAAGTATTAAAGGTGAAATAACAGATGCAAATGTTTAAACTGTCTTTGTCATACTAACAAGTAGATTAAGGTAGATCTTGCTAACATGTTACTTGGTTATATGTTATCAGACATAATCCGCTATTGAATACATTTATTGGTAAGAATGCTTAAAGTTTACTCAATTGATCACGACACGAGGCCAAATGACGAAAATGGAAGCAAACCATTCTGAACTTAAAACAGATTGAAACTACGTACGACACAATCTACGATGCCTTCAAAACCTTATCTTCATGTACACTGTAAAGCAAAATCTCTAGAAACAGATCCGCATTCCATTATTTTTCGAAATTTCCCGATCAAATGGGTTATAAATTATGAAGTTTTAAACGAGCTTTAACTGTTAACTTCATCGAATATTCAAATGAATCAAGATTAAATCTAATCTATTTGCATTCTTCGTATGAAATAATTATGCACTGTTAAGCCACTGATCTTGTTTCATTTTCTAGAGAGCTTTCTTATTTAACTCTTCCAATCTAGAAGGAGCAGGTCAGGATGAATTTTGTTACTTTTATTTAGAATAGCAAACTTAGCTTGATGCTTTAAATATCAATCAAATGTAAAGACAGCTTTACAATCTATACATCATTCTGTACTAGTGATTTTAGGTTTAAAAACATTAATGAACCAAAACCGGATGATGGACTGAATTGAAAATTGGTAGGAATATCGGGTGTTCTGGAAGAAGTCAAATATAAAATGGTTTTCTGCCTACCCGACTCCGTTATTGTCTTTGACCCTAAATTAAATTAAATTAAATATATTTACTACTCAGACTCGTGTAATCATGGGAAGACGGACACTTTAACCCATTTCGTCTACTGGTCCTAGTCTGACTCAAAACAGACTGAAGGACATTTGATATATTTATACCTTCGCCTAGAAGGCCAACAAGACCAAACTGGCTTTGTCATGCTATATAAACAACATAGGAAGTGATTAAAGCAACACTTAGTAACAAGTTATATTCATTTGTAGTAAATGTAACTGACCAAGTGGATCAGGGGATAATGTTATGTCATTTGACGCAAACTCGAGTGAATGCGGTTCTCAACAGAACGAGATTAATGGCTAATGATAATGAGTAATTCTATGATAAGCAGTGAATCTAATCTGGAAACCATTTTCAATTCAAAACAATAAGGACATCGATGGCATTGGGCTAGATAGGTCCAATTTAGGAAAAAATAACTCCACAGCTCAATGCAGGATCAATGCAACTTGCATTACATTCAGTTAAAAAATCGACTCACGATTCATTTTAACAATAAATCTGTTGTCTTATCAATCTCGATTTCAAGCTACTAGCAATATAAACTAAGTCATGATAATGTTTTGTTCTGAACTAATTCAAGTGAACTCTATGTAAAAAAAACACACTTATTCTTAAGTAAATTGAAATGTTTTTTATTTAATGTGAACTACAATTTATACAATTATGTTCTGAATAAAACGCCATTCAAATGGCCCCCACGACTTCTTCTGCACGAACGAAATCGTTGAACTCAGTTTGCGAGCGCTTTTTCCACTAAATCAAGTCGTATGTCATGAAATGCACCTTTAATATTGACTTGTAAAGCTAGAAGAGAATTTGGTTTATTGCTAAAGACCAATGACTTCAAATAACCCCACAAGGAATAGTCTAATGGTGTTAAATCACAACCTCTTGAAGGCCATTCAATAACAAAGTTTCTTGAAATAATCGAATCTGCAAACATTTCTCGCAATAATTCAATTGTTGCACTAGTTGTGTGCCCTGTGTGTCTTTTTTTTTTTCGGTTTTTACAGGCCATTATTGGCCCGTACCGTGTCAACAATATGACTCCAACGGTTTCGATCACGAGCCAGATCTTCATACTGTTGCAAGCAGTTGGAAGATGCCAGATCGCTCTCTACGCCGTGGAGCCATCGTCGCCGACAGCGACCTCTTCGCCTACCGAAAGGCGGTTCTCCCTTTAAAGATCGCTGTATCATTCGTTTCGGATCAGCACGCAGAACGTGACCGAGCCAGCGTATTCGCTGTCCTTTGATTTCATGCACGATATCAGGAATTTGCATTAAATTCCTGATCTCGTGATTGAAAAGAACTCGGTAAGTGCCATCAACGTCGCGTTTTGGGCCATATATCACACGCATGATTCTTCACTCGAATGTTAGAAGCCATCTTTCGTACTCATCCGTCAAGGTCCAACTCTCACATCCATACATGACAACGGGTCTGATCAACACTCTGTACAGTTTCAGCTTATCCGTATTTGCAAGATATTTTGATTTCAGCAGTGGACGTAGAGGATACAAAGCCCGATTGCCAGCGGCAAGGCGGACCTTGATATCCTCGCCCACACTATTATCGTGAGTGATGAGAGATCCAAGATACTTGAATCTCATCACTCCTTCAAACGTGTGGTTTCCACTACTGAAATCAATTGCGTCTTGGTCTCTAAAACCAGAGATCAGATATTTGGTTTTTGAC
Source organism: Tipula lateralis (assembly GCA_963932295.1). Classification (NCBI taxonomy): domain Eukaryota; kingdom Metazoa; phylum Arthropoda; class Insecta; order Diptera; family Tipulidae; genus Tipula; species Tipula lateralis. Next base: position 74,370,390 of record OZ010737.1, read on the forward strand.
TCGTTGATTTTGAGACCAACGGAAGCTGAACACTGTTCCAGTGGATCAAGTATCTCTTTCACTCCGTTGCCATTTAATCCAATCACACAGATATCATCTGCATAAGCAAGAAGTTGATTGGATTGTCGGAATAAGATATTGTCCTGAGGTGTTGCACTTTTACGAAGGATGTATTCCAACATGAGATTAAAAAGTATCGGGGACAGCGCATCTCCTTGTCGAACACCGGAATTGATTGCAAAAGTTCTCGATAGCCTGTTCTCAACTTTAACACAGCATTGTGACTGCGTTACTGTCATTTTACACAGATGTATATATTTTTTTGGTATTCCTAAATATTCCAGCGCATACCATAGCCTCTCTCGATTGATCGAGTCATAGGCTTGCTTGAAATCTAGGAATACCTGGTGTACATCGCGAGATGTTTCGTAGTACTTGGAAAGAATCATCCGTAGCGAAAAAACTTGATCAGTGACTGACCGATTTGGACGGAATCCTCCTTGGTAGTCACCGACAATTTCCTCCGCTAGAGGAGTAATTCTTCCCAAGATAATGTATGACATTAACTTATATGCTGTGCAAAGGAGAGCTATACCGCGATAATTCTCGCATTTCATGCGATCACCCTTTTTGAATATTGGGCATAGCGCGGCCACTTTCCATTCGTCAGGCATAACTTCATTTCGCCATACCAATCGAATAAGGTCGAAAAGACAGTTCCACAAAGTAAGCCCTCCGAATATCAAGAGCTCTGAATTAATGCAATCAACCCCTGGTGAACGATTTTTCTTTAATCTCTGCATGGCCATTGTGAATTCCTCATAGGATGGATCCTCAATGAATATCTCTTCGGTCTGTATTTGAGGGTATTCAAATATAGCTTGTGATACATGTGGAACATTAAGTAGATCAGAAAAATGTTCACGCCATGTATCGAGTACCGCATCGACGTTAACACAGAGGTTTCCATCCTGGTCCCGAATGGCAGTTGACCGAGATCTTAAGGTATGGTGCAATTCGGTGATTCCTTTAAAGAAACCACGCGAATTGCGCTCATTGCTGAGTTGTTGTACTCTTAAGACCTTGGCCTTCCACCATTCGCGCTTCTTCTGTCTACAAATGCGTTTAGCTGTCCTCCTAGCAAGAACTGCCTTGTTTTTCCTTGCAATTGTAAACCGAGTCTGCGCTTCATTGTGGGCTATATTGCGTTGCTCAACAGCAAGACGACACTCCTCATCAAACCAATCATTTTTGGGCGCAGTTTTCACTATACCGAGAGTGTGCTGGGCAGCATCGACAACCGAGGTTTTCAATACTTCCCAGACACTGTTCACATCATCAGATTGGTAGTTGGATCGTAAAATGCTATTGCTGACAAGATCTTGATATTTTCGTTGCGTTTCTTCATTTATCAGACCTTCACAGGAGAATCGCGTTTTATATTCTCCTGTCCTCCTTGACTTGTACGAAAATTTCCATCGTAGCTTTGCAGCAACCATAAAATGGTCACTGCCTACGAATTTTGTTGACGACCGATACGATCTCACGTCTTGAACAACCCGAGCCCGGTCTTTTGAAATCAACACATGGTCAATTTGGCTTCGGGATGTTTTACGTGGATGTGTCCAGGTTTCCAAATGGATGTTTTTGTGGGGAAAGAATGTACTTGCCACTTTGAGATCATGTGCGATCGCAAAGTACATCATTCTTTCCCCATTTTCGGTCGCAGTTTCGTGTCGGGAGTACGGACCTATGTTATTACATAAGTCGGTCTGATTTCTGCCACCTCTAGCATTAAAGTCACCAATCACCAATCAGATATCGTGCTCAGGTATAGAGCCCATCAGATTATCCAAATTATTGTAAAATGAGTCTTTATCTTGGGGTTGGCTTAGATCAGTGGGCGCATGTACACATACAATTGACAGGTTGGCTAATCTCATGTGTAAGCGAAGCTTACACATTCGATTATCGACTGCTTGGAAGTCCAACACAGCCTTAACTGGACCTGCGGCCCAATGAGAAAGCCAACTCCAAGATTTCCGAGGTCATCTCCACTGTGTAGCAACGTATAGTCTTGGGACACATGGACTCCACTTTTAGGCCATCGAGTTTCTTGGAGCGCTACGAGTTCCAGCCGATACTCCTTCATACATGTGATAAGGCCGTGCAACGCGCCAGGTTTTCTTAGTGACTGCACGTTCCACGTGCTGATCCTCAATCTCGTATCCGGGTACTTAAGCGGGGGGTCATTGTTATTTAGGCGGTATCCGATTTTTTTGTTTTTGTTGACATTTTTAACTGTTATTGTTTTTTACGGATGCGGGTCGTCAGCCCAGCGATCCAACCAGATTTAGTCGCCTCCTACGACAAGCTCTGGATACTGTGGTGGTATTCTATGGATCTCATGTTTCGTTCGAAATATTTACGAAACATGGTTGCCCCCACCCACAGGGCCTATTGGAACTGTGTGTCTTATTGGAACCAAATGTTGTCAAGATCAACTTCTAACTTCGGCCATAAAAAATTGGTTATCATCGATCTATACCGATCTCCACTGACAATATAACGGTGTACCAGCCATATTTAAAAAAAAAGCGGACTGATGATTCCACCAGACCCAAAATCACACTAAACTGTCTATTTAGGTGAATGGTTTTTCATGAATAGTTTGTGGATTTTCTTCGCACCAGAATCGACAGTTTTATTTATTTACCGCACCACTAAGATGAAAGTAAGCCTCATCGGAGAAGATGATTTTCTTAAAAAAATCGTTTCAAGTTGTTCCACGATAAAATCAGCAAATTTACAACGTTTACGGTGGTCCAATGGCTTCAGTTTTTGAGTGAGAACAATTTTATATAGATGCAAACCCAAAACCTTTTTTGAAAATCCACCAGGTTGTGGCTTGAGACAATCCCAATTCTTGAAAACATCTTGGAATCGACAAATTGCGGTCTTCACCAACACTTGCCTGAACGGCAGCAATATTTGCATTACTTCGAGAGTTTCTTTGTCTTATTGGCACTTGAACATTATGTAAAGAAATGTACGCTCAAAATGTTCGCACTTGGGCGATTATTACGACTATAAAATGGAAAAAGCGCACGAAAAATTAAATTGAATAGTTTGTAAACGTTGGTCTTGCGTAGATCTCACCATGATGAAATTGTAAACATTACTGAATTATACAATGAAACAAAAAATGACAGATCATGGCTATTACAAATGGTCGAAACGTCACTTATAAATCATATCATTCCTATTGGAAAGCCCGATATAAGGACTATGTCCCATTGAGTGATTATTTTGCATCATCAATAACCATCAAAGGTATCTGAATAGATCTGAACCAATTATGATGTTGTCCAAAAAAGTCATATCATAGAAACAGTTCGAATTAATCCATTCTGTTAATCTGATTAATGAACATACATCGTAGACTTCCACTGAAAAAGTTCAAAACTATCGAGTGGTTTTTGGCATTTACTGTATTTAGGTGCACACGGAAAATATTTTACTATGTCCAATATCGTATCATCCAAGATTCGCAAACAGGTGTACGTTCAACATTTTTTAACCCCATGTATTAATGTACAATTCAAAGCCCTGGAAGGCCCTCTCAGACTGACCCCAATATATATGACATCTGGAAACATTGATTCGAATTCTAATGCTGTATCTCACAAGCTTATCAGCCAAGTTACACATTTCACATATACGATAACCTTTAGTGCTTTTAGTGTACAGTTTAATGCGATTCTCGGGTTACAGGAGTAGTTTAACTATTTAATACCAAATCGTTTAAATATTTAAGGAGTACCACCCTGGTATCAAACATAGAAACCAAGGAGTGTCGCTTCAATAAAGCTTATGAATCAACTAATGACAGTTAAGAATTAAGCTTCGCTTCAATTGTCTGTTTATATGGATTTTATTAGGTGTACCAAAGGGGTCTTCTTTCATTGAACAATTGCGTGAAGTTTGTCTTAACTTTTTAGCAAAATTAAATTGATAGTGTTGTGGCAAAATTTGGAGTTTTCGTGAGTTCTCGGTCTATATTATATTGGTCTCTTAATCCAAAATGATGATCCGGAATGATTTTTTCTCTTTCAGAATTGGCTCTTTCAGAAGAGCATTTTTTCGAACAGCTATGAGAGAGTTGGTTAACTGATATCGCTGATTGGCCGATATATGAGTTAACTTAGATTTTCTTGATTTCCAACTTGCAGGTTAGGTTTAAACACTAGCTTTCTCTACATTACTTCTTGCCCAGATTTCGTTAGAGAGCCGTATAAGGGGAAATGCGAGTGTTGGTCGTTTTTTAGGAACGAATGCCAAATAGTAGCACCGAAAAATCGCATTTAGCTACGATTGTTTTATTTTGAAAAGTACTGTAGATATTTATGGTATGTGTTCTTGTAAAGATGAAATACTAAGCTGTCAAAAACGTCGTTTTACGAAAATCGGTTAAACCTATTACAAAAAACTTTGTTAGCGCGTACAGCGCAAGGTTTAAGTCGATTTAGTTGTAGATTAGATAAAATTTGTCAATTAGGAAAATAGCTTCTACCAAAAAAATAAATTTTACCAACTATGATTACTGACAAATGGTCCAGAACTCAAAATTGTGTCAGCAGGAGCAAAAAGCATCGAGTCTGAACCCTGCCTATGGATATGGATGCCAAAGGATCTCTTTACTATCTCATTCTTATCAGTGCGTTGGATGAACATAACTATAATACCCTGCGAGATAAATTTATGGGCTCATCTTTTATGTCAGCGCTATCGGTTGGCATGGAAAATGAGATCTATAGTGGAACGTCCTGATTAAAACTTATTAAAAATCAAATAAAAACTCAATGGCGAACTCTATTTCACCTTCGACCATTTTCGTTCAATAAGTATTTGAAAACCGAAAAGATCAGATACTTTACGACTGAATGAAGACCATTGCAAACTTAGATTTAATCTGCTTATATGCAAGCTGGTTTTAAAGTGTTTCAATTTACCTGGAAATATGTACTTCAAAATTAATTTTGACTGCCCAGGTGACGCAGTGGGTAAAGCTGCGGCAGTTGGGGCGGGAGGTACCAGGTTCGAATCCCGAAAGGGGCAGGTGCAAAAGGGATTTTTCACCACTTGATTACGATCGGTGGTGTGAATGAACACAACTATGACCCCCTGTTGGAGTGCAGAATCCATGGGTCGACCCATGTTCCATGTCAGTACTATAGGCTGGCATGGAGCTATGCAATGTGCAGATGGTTAGGTAAATCGGACCTATAGCCGTACTTCCTCGATTTGGCTGCAAAGCGTAAGGGGTAAGGACGTTAATAAACGAACCGCGAAAGATTTGGGAGTGCCTTTAGCTCCAAAACAGATTGCATAGCAATAAAATTGAAAAAAAAATTCTCAAGTTAAACCATCCGTTGTGATTGAGTACCCGTCATTTGACAAAGATATGTGAAGTTTGTTAGCATCTCGATATTCTTCTTTCTCATATACTAACCAAACGTATATACAGGGCGTCCGCCGGGAAGATATACTATACTTTGTTTTGCCGCCATTTTGGTCTACCTAAGTCTTGACAGTTCATATTTGGCAGTCGTGAAGTAGATACGTAAGAAGTGAGCAAGTTACGGGAAATTTTTGGGATAAACAACGTGCCAACAAAACGCACAATTTATTGTGTAGTGAATGATTTCAAAGAAAGAGGGTCTGTAGGTGATAGGCCCAAACATGGGCCACAAAGTATTCAAAACAATCCATCAACCTCAATTCGACGCCGTGCTTGGTCTTCAAATAACAAGTTTGGCCACAATTTTGCACAAGGATTTGCATTTGTTTCCATTTAAGTTTCAGTTGACACAAGAACTTCTTCCACAAGACCATTTACGCCGCCGTACATATGCCAATAGGATGTTACAGCTCGCCTATGACAACTCCGATTTTCATGAAAAAATCATAATGAGGGACGAGGCACATTTTCATTTGAATGGATATGTGAATAAACAGAATAGCCGGTTCTGGACAATGGAAAACCCTCAATTTATTCATCAGTTAAAAATGACATTCTGGTGTGCAATTTGGTCAGGAGGAATCATCGGAGCTTACTTCTTTGAAAATGAAAACGGCGTAACGGTAACTGTGAATGGGGAGCGATATCGTGATATGATTGAAAACTTTTAAACTCCACAACTGCATGCTTTGGGCTTGATTAACATGGGGTATCAACAAGACAACATCGCAAACAGCCAGGATTACAATGGAATTACTTCCAGACCTCTTTCCACAGCAAATTATTTCAAAAATGGTGATGTTGATTGGCCTCCACGGTCGCCTGATTTGACTGCTCCGGACTTCTTTTTGTGGTGATATCTAAAAAGCAAGGCTTATGCAAACAAACCAGAAACGCTTGAGCAACTCAAACAAAATATTCGTGATGAAATTAATGAAATCATATAAATTACCCAAGTCTCAAATTATGTTTACTACCTGTACGTACTTGATTGTGGGCTAAATCTTATGGGGAAGAAGAGTATGCTTGCCATTTTAAGATAATAGACCAATTGTACAGCTCATTAATATGAGTAAAGCTAATACCTAAAAAAAATAATTATTCCTACCGTCTTCCATATACTTAACATATACGATGTGAAACTCGAGCTTTGATTTCCACTCCATACGAAATTTTCTCAACGCCCTTCAACTCACCTGGAAATAAAAGAAAACAAAATGTCAAATTAATATCAAAATTTAGCATCGCGCACCTGTTAAGGCAAGTATTTATAAATGTTTCGCACACTGTACACATATAATAAAATTTGTCTTATTATTCTCGTATACGCATACATATATAATCAGCCGACAACAACAACGTTCGTACACGGTTGTGTATTCGTACATGCGTCTACATATACATATGATATTGTAAAGCAACAAATAATTGATAATTTAATCAACTAAATTGTTTCATTTATATCAGTTTTATAGAACTCTCGAACGTCTAGAGTGGATTTAACAATTTTAAACCAACAACTAACAACATACATATATGTTTAATGTGCGCTGAAGATTGAATTAGCTGCGCTCATATTATATATGGTATAATGTGTATCTTCATATTCGTCTTATTTCGCGGGTAATAAATATTTACACGCAACGATGATTTCCCTATATACATCTTCTATATATGTACATAATAATGGTGGTAAATGGTGTAATACAAGAAAAGTGGAAAGAAAATTGAACTTTCACCGCAATGGCAGGTGTGTACATATGTATGTCGGGATTTTAAATTTGAATACGACTTTCACACGTTACAGTAGATTAATAGCTCCTGGAACACATAATCTCTCCTGTCGTCTTAATGCTAGGTAATTATATTCAAAGCCATAAGGTTTGTGAACGAAACGTTTCCTATATATAATCTTAATGCACACACGCACATACATCGTATACAATCAATGTATATATATATATATTTTTTTCATAACAATGTCTGTTTAACATAAAAATAAATAAGACAATAGATTATTTGTCTACAAGTGATTTCATTTCCGCGAAATATGTCATAAAATCACAAACAAAATATTATTGAATTTTATTCAAATGGCGTTATAAGCGGCGACAAACTATTAACGTACTTCGTACAATATATATGTATAATATGTATGTATACACATGTGTAATCCACGATTGGTTGAATAACCTATTGGCAATTACTTATATAAATTTATGTTCTCTCGATAGGTGTAACATGATCGCGCACATAACGCATATATTTGAATGTCAATATAACTTTGTTTTTTTTTGTGGCGCATATATTGTGCTGCCGAGTTCAAGGTCGCGATATTTCAATTAATTTAATATTTACATATACACAGGTGCGGTATCCCCAACTTTTGTGAAGGTGGTATAAATCAATTTAGATTATTCAAAATGAAGATGCTGCGGTTTATGTGGGATATATAATAAATAATTCGTTTAAGCTCGATATATGAGTTGGAAGAACTTAGATCAGAACCTAATATTATAGGCAGTGATCTCATCTCAACCAGTATAATTCACAATCTCGGTAGTAGAGTGCTATCTATATCGAATGTCTAAACTGATGTTACCCAAAGCCAGATAATTGAAGACAACTGGTAGAAATTAGAAAAATTGACAATTTATAGTCGAAAACACCCATGAGTATCTGAAATCTGAATGTACCAAAAATTGATAGGTTTATGAGTTAAGCTCTTTAATAGAGTTAAAACTCAGTTTACAGTTGGATCGAGTAAGCTCTTATTGGTAGAAATTAAATATTATTATGAAACGTATAAATTACAGCAGGTTCAGAAATCAATGCAACTCACAAAGGCTTTTGTGTCAGTGTTGCCTTCGAATCCATTTTTTGAAAACTTCGCTAACACTACCCAGATACTCAAACATATAAAACCTCGTCAAGTGTCATTGTAGTTTTTAACTACTAGGCACGAAGATGAGCAGCCTCCGTTCCTTCTTAGTTATTTATTGGAAAACATTTTCCTTCAAAGTGAAATACGTGAATCCAATCAATTGGTTGATTATTGCTAGTTACAGATCAGTTTTACAGAGTAAACAATTATCTAAATTGGCAAACAGTACGAGGAAGTCAATGATACTATTTTGAAGCAAGAATTTATCACCATATTAGCGTTTTGGGATAACAAGACCAATTTACTTCAAGAACAAGGAAATAATTGTTTTTATACAAAATGCGAGCAATCTTTGAAATGGCAATTGGCCTTGATTATCTTAGAAAACTTTAAATGTCATTTTTGGTATCTTTAAAACAAATCTGTCACCGTATAGCAATAAAGATGGATTTATTTCAAAAATAATAGCGCTCCTAAGCTGTTTCATACTCCAGTATGAATCTTATTCATAAGACTCAGTTTATTTTTTTTAATATTAATCAAGCAGACATACCGCGATAAATTGGATAAATATCCGGCATTGTAATCCGATTAAGTGCTTGGAAATCTCCACAAGGTGTCTACTCTACATTATTTTTCAACACCAAATGTAATGGACTTGATCAAGGACTACCACTAGATCTGCAAATCCCGAGTTACATCCCAGATGTCCAAATTCTGTTTTCACTATGATGAGTTTTTCAGGTGCTAGTCGTCGTGGTTTACATGCAATCGGAGGTGGGTTTGTCTCTATTTTTGTGCTTAACGTTATGTTTGATAATATGAGAGTTAATGTCACCGTTAATTACTGCACGAAATTTTGAAATAATGTTGACTGGATCCGTTGCTGACTTTTTTTTTCTCTCTAAGCTGGTTTGGGGCTCGAGACACTCCCTACGTGTTCGCGATTCGCTTATTTACGTCCTTACTGTTACGCCATTACAGCCAATTCGAGGACGTACGGCTATAGGTCCGATTTTCCTAACCATCTGCACATTGCATTCCTCTATGCCAGCCTATAGTGCTGACATGGAAGATGGGTCGGTCCATGAGTTCTGCACTCCAACAGGGGGTCATAGTTGTGTTTCATTCACACCATGCATCGTAATTTCATGGTGAAAATCCCTTCTGCATCCTGCCTCTTTCGGGTTTCGAACCCGGTACCTCCCGCTCCAGTTGCTGACATGTTGATCTAAGAACCAGTAGGGCCAAAGTTTGACGTAAATGCACCGTGTAAATACAAATAAGAGATTAACGGATCTCTAAACTTTTGTCTTTGAATATCTACGAGCAGACCAGTGTTCTTGAAAAAAACCGAGCCGATTATAGGCATTGACACATCAGCAACGAAAACTCGGGTGTCCAACGTCGAGTTTTAAAATTTTAGTTCCGAAAGTGTTTACTGTAGAGCCATTTGCTCCAAATAAACAAAATAAGTAGGAGAGGTATGGATTCTTAATGAAGCGAGCCGACAAGGTCGATTAAAAAATGTGTCTGAAAACAAATTTCGAAAATTAAAAGACGGTTTGATTTGTATAGCACATTGCACTCCGCCATGTCCCGTCGTATCAAAATATGAAGCATCAAAGTATTGAATTGAGTCATAGTGAATAACTTTGAAAAATGGAACGACGAGATTACTCGCTCAGTACATACGAATGATTTAAAGAACGGACGAACGAATGTATAGCAATGCGGGGGAAATGAAAAGTTTCGTGGCCTTTATATCAGGTCTCAAGGATTAACTTCATTTTAGAAAATCTATAAACTGCAAATTTTTTTTTTGAATGAGCTTTCAAGCACAAAACTAGGTGTAAATTCCAGCTTATAGAATATTGTTGATAAAACATTATAAAACTAGAGTGTTTTGAGTTAAACCTATGATCGACGACTAACAAAAATAAGTATCGCCCAAGATTATACTTCATGCTATGTGGATGGTATAAATGCTTGTCAGCTTTCGATCATGGGCTTAACCAAAAACCATTCTAGTTTCAATTAGTGACTATAGTATCGTCGAAAGTTCGAAACAACCACCGCTTATGGTCTCTAAGTAAACCGAATCAAATTAGAAGAGGAGAAACAGAATTGAAACAATTTAAAGATATCTTTGTTGTAAAGCGCACATGCGCAGTATAGCAGACTTTTACGAAGCAAGCGCTGATCTTTTCATTGCTAAAATTACCAATTTAGCAAACC
>OZ010737.1:76323532-76351067 GCA_963932295.1 Tipula lateralis
ACATATACATATACATATACATATACATATACATATACATATACATATACATATACATATACATATACATATACATATACATATACATATACATATACATATACATATACATATACATATACATATACATATACATATACATATACATATACATATACATATACATATACATATACATATACATATACATATACATATACATATACATATACATATACATATACATATACATATACATATACATATACATATACATATACATATACATATACATATACATATACATATACATATACATATACATATACATATACATATACATATACATATACATATACATATACATATACATATACATATACATATACATATACATATACATATACATATACATATACATATACATATACATATACATATACATATACATATACATATACATATACATATACATATACATATACATATACATATACATATACATATACATATACATATACATATACATATACATATACATATACATATACATATACATATACATATACATATACATATACATATACATATACATATACATATACATATACATATACATATACATATACATATACATATACATATACATATACATATACATATACATATACATATACATATACATATACATATACATATACATATACATATACATATACATATACATATACATATACATATACATATACATATACATATACATATACATATACATATACATATACATATACATATACATATACATATACATATACATATACATATACATATACATATACATATACATATACATATACATATACATATACATATACATATACATATACATATACATATACATATACATATACATATACATATACATATACATATACATATACATATACATATACATATACATATACATATACATATACATATACATATACATATACATATACATATACATATACATATACATATACATATACATATACATATACATATACATATACATATACATATACATATTCATATTCATATACATATACATAGACATAGACATAGACATAGACATAGACATAGACATAGACATAGACATAGACATAGACATAGACATAGACATAGACATAGACATAGACATAGACATAGACATAGACATAGACATAGACATAGACATAGACATAGACATAGACATAGACATAGACATAGACATAGACATAGACATAGACATAGACATAGACATAGACATAGACATAGACATAGACATAGACATAGACATAGACATAGACATAGACATAGACATAGACATAGACATAGACATAGACATAGACATAGACATAGACATAGACATAGACATAGACATAGACATAGACATAGACATAGACATAGACATAGACATAGACATAGACATAGACATAGACATAGACATAGACATAGACATAGACATAGACATAGACATAGACATAGACATAGACATAGACATAGACATAGACATAGACATAGACATAGACATAGACATAGACATATACATAGACATATACATATACTTATTCATATACATTAACATATACATCATACATAATGATACATATACGTAATGATACATATACATATACACATACATATACATTAACCAATGCGTATATGTATACGGCCGTTTCCCATCGAAAAACATGGCCGATCCTATGTTTGTGTAATGGGTTAGAAAGTGGTAAATACATCAATAATCGTATGAAAAAGCTGATTTTTTCGAAATTTTTGACTTTTAACTTCCTATAACTTGGTAGGCACGCCCGATAACCAAATACTCACTATCCAGAGTTTGGAAAATGATTATTTATCAACAATCCTGGATTAATAATTTTCATTTAAACCAATATTTTAATTCATGATTTTGAAGATTTAAGAATCTAGATTTTTATATTTTCGATCGTGAATAACAAAATAAAACGAAATGAATTTGTAATATCGGGTTTAGATATTAGATTGTGCTCTGTTTCCCGTTTACAAGTGCTAATATGATTTTATTTTACATCCCGCTCGTTTTTTTTCATTTTCCTTCGTTTCAATGTTTTTTTAGAAATAATGCAAACAGTTTTGTTCTTCGTTGTCTTTTAGTGCATTTCGCTTCATTTTTATTTTATTTTTGATTTTGTTTCTTTGTTTTAGTTTGCTACGAGCATTTGATGCGAAAGCACGTGTTCGTTGTTTTTGTTTTTACGTAATATTTTTAGATCACATAACATTTTATGCGTTTTAATTTTTTTTAGGCTTACAGAATTTTTATTTAGGATTATTAAAACAGTTTGAATTGTATGACTTAAATTACTTTCATTCTTTATAAAAATTATAAAATTGATATATTGGTCAATTACGTTTGTTGTGCTTTGTTGTCTTTTAGTGCATTCGTTTCGTTTTTAATTTATTTTTGATTTTGTTGCTTTGTTTTAGTTTGCTTCGAGCAGTTGCGACGGGAGGATGTATTTGTTTTATGATAAATTTTATGTTTTCGTAATTTATTTTCAATATACATAAAATTTTATCTGTTCGGAATTTTTTTTTTTAGGTTTTTAGATATTTATCAATTTTATTTGGATTTTGATGTCTATTTGAATTTTAACTAGGAAATAAATTAAACAAAACGTTAATTTTATTATTTCCAAATATAATTAAATTGTTGTTTCGTTTAATTTTTCGAAATAGAATTAACGAATTAACAATTACACAAATTTTGTCAACCGACATAGTCAATAAAACTATGAATTGAATAATATCAAATTTATTTATATTTATATGTTTATTAAAATTTATATTTTCGCAAATATATTTTAAATTTGCCAAAAATTAAATATATTTTAGGTCAATATTTTTCATACTGACAAGTAAACATTCAATAAAATACAAAAACAGTAACAGAAAATGTACCATCAAAAACAAAAAGAAACAAAAAAATCAACGTATACAAAACAAAAAAAATAATTTTTGTGACTTTGTGTATTCTTTGTGTGCTAGAGTGTTTTTCCTATACAAAATTCAAATGCAAAAGAGGAGTTACGTTATATAATCACTGTTTATACATTTTCTCGAATCACATTGAACCATTTTGATCATGTGATCATATTCGATAAACGAAATATTATCGAACTTAAATATTAGCCGATAATACAAACAAAAATCAGGAAAATTTCTTATGAATGAAAAATTTGAGTATGTATCAATAAATGGGAAAATTATTTTACGACAGTCCTGATAAATAATCATATTTAGATGCCTCATATACAAAAATTGATGTTAAGGCCTGTATTGTAAGATATAACAAAGCAAAGTCACAAAATTACGAGAAATCGACAGTTTACGAACGAATTGTACAAATTTTGTTGTTTTCTAACCATTTACTCATACTAACTCTTAAAAGAGAATAATCGGCCTGAGCTTTATTGGTATTGCATTAACATATACATCATACGTAAGCTAAATAATTTACTCAAAGAAAAAAAAACTCATTAGTTTTCTATCGTAGCTCTTGAAATCCTGGTTTTTGGAAACCTCTTTATTTTTATTAATTCGGGCGGCCCGAATTAATAAAAATAAAGAGGTTTCCAAAAACCAGGATTATGAAACCAGGATTATGAAACCAGGATTATGAAAACAGGATTTTGAAAACCAGGCTTTTGAAAACCAGGCTTTTGAAAACCAGTCTTTTGAAAACCAGGCTTTTGAAAACCAGGCTTTTGAAACCAGGTTTATGAAACCGGGCTTTTGAAAACCGGGATTTTCTACTATATCCGATTTTACGACTAAGAAGGTCTTCCAATCGTGAGTTGGAAGATCTTCTTAGTAGTAAAATCTTAGAGTTTTAGTTAGTCTTACTTAACTTTTATTTGAAACATGGATTGCTAGAAGTCTCCATGTCCCGTGAGAATACCCAGTCAGACCCACACAGTACGTCTATTATATATGATAGACTATAGTTGAAAATAAGCACATTCCTTCGTGCCAAAAGTGACATGAGGTTGTCCTCATTTAAACCACAAGAAAAGAAAATTACACCCATCTGTCTAACTTGACTATTGCTCAACCTGTTTCTATTGATATTAATGTGATGGGGTCTAATTTGCGATTGTCATTGTTGGAGTCAATTGCCTTTAAAGTACTCTTGCTATACATGGAGATTTCTTCAATAATTTTCGCCTGAATGACATTAACATATCTGCCAAGCGGCAGTAACATAATTTCATCCAAGGATATAGCATAAGTATTATGCTTCCATCCATATGTTACAGATCACCTCTCCCCACATTTGGAGTGCCCAGTAGTAGCAGAAGGGTTGCCTCTACTATACAGACCAAACACTATAAAGGCTAAACATCTTCTGATCTAAATGGAATAGCTCAGATAATGATCATTTTTTCCGGCCCAACTCATAGTTCTTGGCAACCATGCGGCCAAGGGATGGACACACTTATGCTGTCGGTGGAACGATGTCCAATTTTTCGAATAATTTGCTTAAGGTCCTTGGCTAGTAAAAAGAACTAGCTCTGTTTTCCAACATAACTAATATGCTCTGACCACGAAACCAGATTACCTTATGTTAATCGCCATTTACATATGATTATGGTGCCATTATCAGTATTAGTCTGCCAGTAGAATCTTTTGTCGTTTAGTTGGGGTAGCAGTAAAAACCCGCAAGACAAAACTGAAACCTAAAACTCTAAAGCATAATATTAATATGTTATGATGGCATCGAAGGTAGTATTAGTAAACCGTTAGTGCCAAGAAATCAATGCTGAAATAAATTTAAAGTGACTGTCTCCACACCAATGGCGCAGTGGCTAAAGTTCTGGGAGGCTATGCAATGTGCATATGGTTCTACGTAAATTTATAGCCGTACGTCCTCGATTTGGCTGTAATGGTAAATAAACAAACCGCGATGGGAGTGCCTTGAGCCTCAAAACAGATTGGAAAGATAAAAAACAAACAAACAAACAAAACAGACAGACTGTCTCCACAGTTTGGCCAGTAGTCTACCATGATGTTCTGTAGCAGCTTCATATATAGCGATGAAAAACTGCTTAAGCACATGGAAGGTCTATAGACTCATAAGTTATATATTTAAACAGGAACTCAATTTTGATAACGTTCTGTTCGAAATATAGATAACACACAAAACCCTTAAAAATTAAAAATAAATATTTATTTTTAGTTTTTACTAGTGTCATCTGTGATTGAAAAACTGAAATATATAGTGTTGAGCAAAAAAAAAAAATTTGCCCAATATTGTTATGATATTTCCCATTTCATTATCCGAAAGATGTCACTTTTCGAGAAAAACATACGGGGATATACGATTCTCTCTTGTTTTCTTCAGTCACTCAGTCAGCGGAGCTACAATCTACATTCAACCCGAAAAAAGTAATTTGTGATTTCCCCAAAAATAAATAAAATATTGTCTTGTGTAAAATTAAGTGATTAATTACTGATAAATTGCAATTAAGGAATCTATAATAAATATTTGTGCTTCTTAATTATTAAACTACTGTTCATTGTATTGTTTTTATTTTGATTGTAGTAGTGTGCGTGTTTTAAGATTTGTACAAGGTGAGTGGAAGCTTAAATTTTCTCAAGCATTTTCTTTGGTTGTTGTTTTATATATTTTCCACGGAAAACGACGTAGATACCTATAAAATGTTAGCATCAATTAAATTATATCAAATTAAGTAAATTATAATGTTTAAATTCGATTTGCTAATTATTAAACATGGCCTTCGTCTTGTGTGTAAAAAATGCTTCGACCAAAACGCAATTTCAAAATTAGAAATTATCTAATGCGTGAATTATTTTATTCATCTATTTACAGATTAAATTATCTTCTAAACAATATACAACATCTAGTGGATTATAAAATACCTAAATTATGAATGGTAAGTTAATTTGAAACGAATAAAATTATTAATTGTGATGGTGGCGTTTAATCAAAATGTGGCCGTAACTTCGTGAATATCTATCATCATATTATAATCTTATCGCATATCTGAATGTATACCAGTAGTTGCCTTGATTTATTTATTGTTTATCTATAAAAATTTTGTTGCATAGTCATAGATTATTAGTGACGTACTTTTATATGGATCGAATGACGCCTTTATGTCTTATTGCACATAACTATTCTGTTGATTCATTTTCCATTTTCTTCAATTATATAATACATAGATGTTTTCCCTTAATTGTGTTGATGTCGACGTATGTTGGTACGTGTGGGAATTGAGTGAGATAAAAGGATCGTATAATTATATGAGGTTAGTTTTGTACACATCTGTTGTAGTAATTGAACAGCCGGCAGTTGTTTAGATTGTATGTAACGATAGTCAGTTACTGAACACTGATTTATGTCAATCAAATATTATTTCTGATAAGATTACAATAGAAATTTCTGTTTTTATTAGTTTCTTAAATATTAGCAACAGTTTTGGTATAACGAACAATCTAAGAAACATGAGACAATGCTTTGAGCTGTAATGGAATTCGTTGGTCGGTTTTCAGTTTCCGTTGAACTATAAAATGCACAAGTTTAAGGCAGCTATCAACCTCTACTTGAAGGATCGTGAGTTGGGTGCAAGCGCTCTGACAGTTACAAGGAGCTAGGACAGACTAAAAGTCCGCCTTCACCCAAATAATTTTATACCAATACGCCAAGTCCATCACGGCATGCTGAATGTTTGTCTCCACACAAACCCTTGGTCAAGACATCCGCAATCATCTGGTCGGTTGATACTGATTCAATCACAATTTGCTGATCTTCTACACACTCTCGCACATAATGATGCCTGATGTCGATATGCTTCGTTCGTGCATCTCCAAATAACATCTCCAATTAACATATAGCCATATAAATTACGTTGTTGCGAATAACCTTCGGGCCGTTGTGTTTTCGGGCTTTTTATGTGTTTTAGTTCTATTTTTAGAACCTCAAGGTCAGTTGTCGACATGACAGAAGAACCTTAGAAGAAGTAAATTAAAATTAAAGTTGAAAAACATAATAAATAAAATGTCTACTTGTAGTATTTATTAAGACGTTCTGTTTCCCACCATTTCTTAGAAATACTTTTAGTTGTTTTTTGTTGATACTTAAATTTCTGGTATAGTTTTCCAACCGGCGGTCCTTTCTTATTTTTGCGACGAGAAAAGTAAGTGTCCTGTCTAATAAAAAACAAATATTTTTTTACAATTTCATTGAAGCTCCGATTCTTACGGCGCAGCCACCGTCACCGCAGCCACCGTCACCGCAGCCACCGTCACCGCAGCCACCGTCACCGCAGCCACCGTCACCGCAGCCACCGTTACCGCAGCCACCGTCACCGCAGCCACCATCACGGCAACCTCGCCCATATAATTTTCAAATTTTGGGTGTGGACGAATATGGGCTGGAGCATCGTCGAACCGATGGGCGGTTTACCCAAATATATGCAAATTCGAAGGATCCTATGGTATTTGCCAATTTTATTTTGACTAAGCTGCGTTATTTGTGTGAGGTGCAAAACACCAGCTACAGCTATTCTACACTTCTGACGACTAAATATATAAAATCTATATATTACAAAATGAAACCGGATGGCACATTCGAGAAAGCATGCTTAACGAATGGCCGTCGAATGCTTATACGAAATTTTGTTATAAAAAATCGAAAGTTGTTAACTGAAATGATTCAGGGGGGGGGGAGGGGAGGGGAGGGGCTTATAGGTGATGTGTATGATGGATTTTACAAATAAAGCTACAACCGATTTATGATGAATTTGTATTATATTTCTGTGCCATCCGGCTCGAAGGACCAAATGTTTAGAGCTGATGTTAAGTGGACTGTACTTTCTAATTTTTCATAGTAAATAATGTTACGATTTCGCCGAGTGGTTATTCTAATAATTTTTCCGGTTCGATCACTGGATTGTGAATATTAAACTCGCAAAGATTAAATTTCAATTAAATTTATTTCTCACAAAAATTACACAAATATTTCACAAATAATTCACTAATATTTATTTTCACTATTATTTTACACAATATTTATCACTACTATTATTTTAACACTTCACTTTTTATCACTTCCCGATATTAACACTTCGAAATTCAAAATTGAACTGATTCGTAACTCAAATGTCTACACGTATTTATACGACACAAAGGCTTGTAGAACATTCCATTATTTTGCTTCTCTACACTTCTCGAAATTTCGTTGCGTCGTATTTGGTTCGCTCCGCCTATTTCACCATTTCTTTTTACTTTGTTCGTATGTGTAAACGTTTG
This sequence comes from Tipula lateralis, assembly GCA_963932295.1. Classification (NCBI taxonomy): domain Eukaryota; kingdom Metazoa; phylum Arthropoda; class Insecta; order Diptera; family Tipulidae; genus Tipula; species Tipula lateralis. The sequence goes on from OZ010737.1 coordinate 76,331,852, forward strand.
GTTACAGGGTAATCCCTACTGTTATAATTTTCTTTTTAATTATCACAGGTGACATCTGTGATTCGTGACACTACCCTCCGCCCAAACCTGTTCGTCCCGAACAGGATCCAGATCTCTTCCTCTATAGAACGCCAGTCTATCCAGGTGTACAACCTTGGGTTTTCCTCGTACTCCTCTTTGGATCCTATAGATCACATCATTTATTCTTGTTATGATCTTGTACGGTCCCTCCCATCCAGGTTGTAATTTCTGCGATAACCCTTTCTTACGTTGTGGATTGTGAAGCCATACCAATTGTCCCTCGTCAAATCCTTTATTGTTCGCTCGTACATCATACCGAGCCTTTGTTTTATCACTTGACAATTTGATTTTCTCTCTGACAAATCCGTGTATGTTGTTGATCTCCTCTTTCAAGTTGTCCACATATGCTTGTCCACATTTGGCTGATGATGGAACCGCTCCGAATTTGAGATCGCCTGGTAGTCTTAAATTGTTGCCAAAAAGTATTGTCGCTGGTGTTACTCCTGTTGTGTTATGCACCGCCGATCGATAAGCCATTAAGAACAATGGAATACCTTGATCCCAATTCCGCTGGTTTTTATCCACTGTTTTGGCTATAAACTCCTCCAATGTGGCATTGAAACGCTCCACCATGCCATCAGATTGTGGGTGGAAAGGTGTTGTTCGCGTTTTATTAATTCCCAGTAACTGGCACATCTCCTGGAAGACAACCGATTCAAAATTCCGCCCTTGGTCGGAATGCAGTTCCATTGGTACCCTATAACGGCTTATCCAATTGTATACCACTGCATTGGCGATTGTGGTTGTTTCCTGATTTGGAATCGGGTATACCTCTGGCCACTTAGTGAAGTAGTCCATTACTACCAAAACATATTTGTTGCCACTATCGCTGGTTGGAAATGGTCCTGCAACATCTATGGCAATCCTCTCAAATGGCGCTCCCACATTATATTGTTGCATCGCTCCACGGCTCTTCTTTGCCGGTCCTTTCACGGCCATACATTGGTCACACTTTTGACACCATTCAGCCACTGCCTGTCTACATCCTGCCCAGTAGAATCTTTCACGTACCTTAGCTAACGTTTTGTTGATTCCTAGGTGACCTCCACTTGTTCCTCCGTGGTATTCCTCCAATATTTCCGCCATCCTGATCTTCGGTACCACCACTAGCGATTGCTTTGTTTTGCCATCGGAGCTTTCCCATGTTCGTTTTAAGCATCCGTCTTCCATGGTTAAACTATCCCATTGGGCCCAGTAAGCCTTGATAGCTGGGCCTTTATCTGCAATATCGCTCCATGTGGGACGACGTTCTTCCTCCATGAAGTTGATAATCACTGCCAAATCTGGGTCCTCCTGTTGCTCTTTGGAGATAACATCGTTGGTCCATTCATCAGCTGGCAACACTTTCATTAGTCTGATATCGACGATGTTTTCCTTGTTTTCTACCCGTCCGCAGTGTTTACAATCCACTCGACATGGCCGTCTTGACAATGCATCCGCATTTCCATGAGCGCTTCCTTTCCGATGTTGAATTTCGTAAACAAAACTCCCCAATCGCTCAATCCACCGTGCTACTTGTCCTTCGGGATTTTTAAACTGAAGTAGCCATGTCAAGGCGCCATGATCCGTTCTTAATAGAAATGATTGACCATAAAGGTATTTCCTGAAATGTTCCACACATTTCACTATGGCCAACAATTCTCTTCTTGTTACACAGTAGTTCCGTTCTGGCTTCGATAAGATCTTTGAATAATATGCGATGACACGTTCCTGCCCATCGATTTCCTGTGACAACACTCCTCCCAAGCCATAATTGCTTGCATCCGTATCCAAAATAAAACGTTTATTCGGAACTGGATACGAAAGCAATGGTGCTGTACATAATCGCTGTTTCAGTTCATTGAACGCTTCCTCGTGTTCATCACTCCATTGGAACGGCTTGTTCTTCTGTGTCAGCTCGTGTAAACTTCTTGCGATGTTGGCAAATCCTGGCACAAATCGTCGATAATATGTGCATAGTCCGATGAAACTCCTTAGTTCATGTAAATTCTGCGGTATTGGCCAATCCTTTACGGCGGAGATCTTGTCTTCATCTGTATGAATGCCGCTAGTTGTTATTTTGTGTCCCAAATATTTGACTTCATCCCGGAACAATACACATTTCTTCGGACTTAACTTCAATCCAGCTGCTTGGATTCTTTCGAATACTTCCTCTAGATTACGTAGGTGCTCGTTGAAGTCCTTTCCCATAACGATGATGTCGTCCAAATAAACCAGGCATATTTTCCAGTGGAGTCCTTTTAGTACGCGTTCCATTAGCCGTTCGAAAGTCGCAGGGGCGTTACAAAGTCCAAATGGCATGACATTGAATTGCCATAATCCATTGCCCACACTGAACGCTGTCTTTTCCTTATCTTCGTCTGCGACCTCCACTTGCCAATAACCGCTCTGCAAATCCAATGTTGAAAACATCCGTGCTCCTGCCAATGTATCTAGTGTGTCGTCGATCCTTGGTAATGGGTAACTATCCTTCTTGGTAACTGTGTTGAGCTTCCGATAATCAACGCAGAATCGCATGCTTCCATCCTTTTTCTCCACCAATACTACTGGTGAACTCCATGGACTCGTTGACTGCTCAATTACTCCCGTTGTTTGCATATCAGTTACCATCTTATCCACTTCTGCTTGTTTAGCCAATGGCAACCTTCTTGGCGCTTGTCGAATAGGTGTTGATATTCCTGTGTCGATCCGGTGTTTAACCATATTGGTTCTGCCATTATCTTCTGGTGCCCCACAGAAAATGGACATGTATTTCTGGAGCAACGTCTTTGCTGCTTGCTTTTCCTCAGATGTTAATTGTTCCGTCCATTTCTGTGTTAGTTCCTCCGCTATTTTTCGTTGCCTTTGATCCTTGGCTTTTACACATGGATTCGTGTCCTCGCATTTTATAATCGTGGATACTTCCTCACCTCGGCCGATGATAGTTCCCTTTTTGATTGTTTTTGTCACATCCGATAAATTAAGAGCCCTTATCGGAACTCTAAAGTCACAATCCGGTTTAACCAAAGCTTTTCCGATGATAATTTCTTTGGTCTGTAGTTCGTCACTGTTGGCCTCCACAACCCACAACCCTTGTGTTCCAGGACCTCCATCCAATTTCCCCCAGACAACCGTTTCCGAGTGTGGTGGTAGCTTCGTCCGATGATCCAATATTATCCTCCTTACGATTGGCTCCTTCCCGTTGTTCAGTTGCAAAGGCAGTTCGACATTACCGTAGCTCAATGTTCCCCGTCCGACATCCAATACGAATCCACTTCGCTTCATGAAGTCCATTCCCAGGATGACCTCATCCACAATATCCGCCACCAGAACTTCATGTCGAAAACTGCTGTTCCCGATTCGTATTGTAACCTCCTTCTTTCCTTTGATAGCCGCACTGTCGCCTGTCGCCGTTTGTAACTTGAACCCCTCCATAGGTCGAACTCCATCCGTGATAAAATCTGGCCGCACAATCGTTCTCGTTGCTCCGGTGTCCAACGTTATTATACTGGATCGCCCCTCTACTTCTCCTCGCACCATCAAGCTATCACCACATTTTGCCAATCTGGAAATGGGGATGAAGGTTATGGAGCATTTGGTTGTGGGAGTCAGCTTTTGCTCCTCAAAGCTGACTCTTACTCGTTTAACGCCTTCGTTGTTGTTTGGCGTTCCTCCTCGGCTGCTGCTTTTCTTTCCTCCGGTGGCCTTCGGTACATCGGCGATGGTGTTCTCGCCCGTTTGCGCCTTATCTCCCAGCATTCCCGTGAGATGTGTCCTATTTTGTCACAAACCCAACATCTGATTTTACTAGTTCCATCCCGGAATCTCGTGGTCCGCCAGTTATCTGCTGGTCTGATCTTATTGCCCTGTTTGTAACTGATTGCTGGTTCCACTTCCACACGACGTACCTTGACTGCTGGTTTGATGATGTTGTTTGCAGTCTCGTTGGTTAATGCACACGCGATGGTTTCCGCGAACGATGATTTTGGAGACAATACAACAGCACGTCTCGTATCCGGATCCCGTATACCATCGGTAAAAGCGTCGATCTTGATCCGCTCTGTGTATTCTCCTGCCATGTTGTAGTGGGCGAGGTGCACTAACCGCTCTATATCAGCCGCATACTCCTGAAGCGTCTCTCCAACCCGCTGACATCGTCCCTTCAACTCCATACGATCTAGCTCCCGTCGATGATCCCCTCCATATTTTCGCTCCAAAGCCAACATTATTTTTCCGTAGTCTTCCCGTTCGTATTCCGGCACAATTTGTAGGAGCTCCGCAGCACTACCTTGTAGCGCCACAATTAATGCTGCTACCCGATCCTCTTCACACCAACCGTTCCTTGTGGCCGCCATTTCAAACTGGAGTTTGAAGATGTTGAATGGTGTGGTTCCGTCAAATGTTGGTGGCTTCAATTTAATCGAGCTGGTTGGTCGAGCAATTTGGGTGCTGCCGTTTGTTTTAAGATCCATCAATTCTTTTTCAATCTTCATGATTCTCTGATCTGCCACCTCAGATTGCTGAAGACTGCGAGATTCAAACTGCTCAAGCTTACGCTCCATTTCTATTTTTACTGTGTCAACTTTTGTGTTCAACGTAACGGAGAGCTCTCGAAACTTCTCGTTGACACATTTTTCTTGCTGCTCCAACCGTTCGATGATGCTCTCTTGACCTGTTCTCATGCTTTCTTGATCGGCACGCATCTGTTCCTTCAGGTCGCTCTTTAATTGATCTTGGCCGGTAATCATATCGGTTTTTAGCCCACCGATCATCTGCTGCATTTGTTGCATAGCAGCCATTAGTTGCCCCATGTCGAAACCTCTAGATGTTGTTGGAGTAGTTTCTTTAACGATGACATTCTGCACTTCTGTTCTGGTCGTTGATTCCGTTGTGACTTCAACGGCTTGTATTTCGGTTGAATCCGGTGCCCCAAAATTAAATTCATGTTGATCTGGGTCAACATTTTCATCCAACAAAGCTGTACGGAGTCTCAACTGCAACTCGTTTCGGTTGCCCACAGTTGGTAGATTCCGTAGCCCCAACTCCTTCTTCAAATCTGCCACTTTTAAGTCCAATAATTTCATCTTGGATATTCACAATCCCACCGCTGTCACCAATTGTTACGATTTCGCCGAGTGGTTATTCTAATAATTTTTCCGGTTCGATCACTGGATTGTGAATATTAAACTCGCAAAGATTAAATTTCAATTAAATTTATTTCTCACAAATATTTCACAAATAATTCACTAATATTTATTTTCACTATTATTTTACACAATATTTATCACTACTATTATTTTAACACTTCACTTTTTATCACTTCCCGATATTAACACTTCGAAATTCAAAATTGAACTGATTCGTAACTCAAATGTCTACACGTATTTATACGACGCAAAGGCTTGTAGAACATTCCATTATTTTGCTTCTCTACACTTCTCGAAATTTCGTTGCGTCGTATTTGGTTCGCTCCGCCTATTTCACCATTTCTTTTTACTTTGTTCGTATGTGTAAACGTTTGGTTACAGGGTAATCCCTACTGTTATAATTTTCTTTTTAATTATCACAGGTGACATCTGTGATTCGTGACAATAAATAAAACATTTAACGCCTTTTATTTTTAAGCACAACCTTTCGCTTGTGCGTACTAAGACGGAATGACTATTTTTGTGTGTGTGTACAACCTTGGGTTTTCCTCGTACTTGTGGCGTTCTTGAGCAACTCCAACAAATACAATTATATTATCTCACGCCACAATTAATTAATAAAAATATTTCGAGTTAAGTTCTTGTAATTCACTAGTACTGTCGCGACACAACTAAACATATATATACGAATCGTATGAACATTAAGTCCGGTAGCATATGCCTGATGAGATGGATTTGATCTTTTCGATCACACGGCCATTCAATGACGTTATCATCATCAGATCGAAACCGGCCTAGTGGATTACAAGATACAAGGAACAACTCAGATTCACAATTACATTCAAAATTTACATTAAAGCTACACGCTTTCTACATACTCCTCTTTGGATCCTATAGATTGTAGCGGTTCAACATATTTGTTGAATAATATTTCAAACCGCTTCTTATTTATTAATGCAACTTTTTCATTAATGCCGAATTTCATTACGTCACGTTCTATCGTATAATCGAGGTAAATATTATATTCACAGTGACAAGGTCACCAATGAAGCGTGTAGCTTGTTGTAAATTTTGAATATGTAATCGTTAAATCTGAGTTTTTGCTTGTTTGTATCTTGTAATCCACTAGGCCGGTTTCAATCTGATGATGATGACGTCATTGGTGACCCCAACGGCCCTGTTTAGGGCATTACACGTCAAGATCTTCTGACACAAAAAAATACCCGATAATTTTCATCTCCTACCTCCTGCCTAACCTAACACGGCAAAAGTTTAACTTCCCACAGTGGAATTTCCCGGCCTTCTCTTTCAATACGTGGTTTCACGCTTCAAGGCATAGATATTTCCAGGAAGTTCGTTTCATGCTGCAACAAAGCCAAATTCAATAAGGTGGGCGAATGTGGGCACCCACAAATACAGCATGCAGTCAGGTTCGTTTCATGTCGCAACAAGCCTACTTACTAAGCGGGCGAATTTAGGCACCCCACGCACTGCGGCACAAATAATCATAATTATTCGGAGGGGGAATTCACTTTCGGGGGAGTTATGTGGCGTTCTTGAGCAACTCCAACAAATACAATTAAATTATCTCACGCCACAATTAATTAATAAAAATATTTCGAGTTAAGTTCTTGTAATTCACTAGTACTGTCGCGACACAACTAAACATATATATATACGAATCGCACAGTATGAACATCAAGTCCGGTAGCATATGCCTGATGAGATGGATTTGATGTTCATACTGTGCGATTCGTATATATATGTTTAGTTGTGTCGCGACAGTACTAGTGAATTACAAGAACTTAACTCGAAATATTTTTATTAATTGTGGCGTGAGATAATTTAATTGTATTTGTTGGAGTTGCTCAAGAACACCACAGATCACGTCGTTAGTTCTGACCTTGTACGGTCCCTCCCATCCAGGTTCTAACTTCTTGAATAATCCATTCCTTCGTTGTGTTCCAGGACCTCCATCCAATTTACACAAACAACCGTTTCCGAGTGTGGTGGTCGTTTCGTCCGATGTTCCAGTTTTATCCTCCTTACGATAGGCTCCGCCCCGTTGCTCAGTTCCAAAGGCAGCTCGACATTACTGTAGCTCAATGTTCCCATATATTGGTAAACATATATGCAATATAGTCACTATGCATTGGTTAGTGCACACGCGAAATTTGTATGGGCCGATTGTCTGTTAGAGTCCCTAGAAGTTCTTTCATATGGCGCATGTTGAAAAAAATTTGTATGGATCGATTGTCGGTTTAGTCACTAGAAAACATACAAGATTACAATTAACATACTTGAAAGAGCAAAGGTTTTGAAGTATGAAAATTTTTCTTTCTTATGCTGCATATTGGAAGAAATTTGTATGGGCTAATTGTCTGTTATAGTCCCTAGAAGTTCTTTCATATGGCGCATGTTGGAAAAAAATTTGTATGGGTCGATTGTCGGTTTAGTCACTAAAAGTCATACAAGATTACAATTAACATACTTATGAGGGCAAAGGTTGAAGTATGAAGTTTCTTCTTACTTATGGCGCATGTTGGAAGAAATTTGTATGGGCCGATTGTCTGTTATAGTCCTAGAAGTTCCTTCATATGGCGCATGTTGAAAAAAATTTGTATGGGTCGATTGTCGGCTTAGTCACTAGAAGTCATACAAGAATACAATTAACATACTTGGAAAAGCAAAAGTTTTGAAGTATAAAGTTTCTTCCTACTTATGGCGCATGTTGAAAGAAATTTGTATGGGCCGATTTTTTGTTATAGTCCCTAGAAGTTCTTTCATATGGCGCATGTTGAAAAAAAATTTTATGGGTCGATTGTCGGTTTAGTCACTAGAAGTCATACAAGATTACAATTAACATACTTGAGAGAGCGAAGGTTTTGAAGTATGAAGTTTGTTTTTACTTATTGCGCATGTTGAAAGAAATTTGTATAGGCCGATTGTCTGTTATAGTCCCTAGAAGTTCTTTCATATGGCGCATTCCCGCTTTCACCTGCGCAATTCGGGTTTTACTCATTATGAGTTCTTTACCCAGTTCCGAGATTAGTTGGTAAACCCCGATGTGGGACTTGCCGACTACCACCTTTAGTCTTCCGTGCCATCCTTCTACCGAGTTTTGTGTTCTAGGTAAATTATTGGTTGTATTATCCCATACAGACCAGAAACTGGGATAGTACTGTGATTTTGGTAATTTTGATTTATTGGATTTCCCTGTCAAATAGTTTTTTTCGAACCATCTGCTGATCCGCCGAGCATCAGGATCGAATATTTTTTTTAGCTCCTGGAAATACACAAATATGTCTTCCGCTGGTAAAAATGCTAAACTTTTTAGCATCCTGATTTGTAGGCTGAAATCCTCGTCGTTTCCATATTTGACAGCGCACCCCTCTGCTTGCACCTTTCTCCAGATTATTTGCCCAAAATGGAACAAACAACCTTTATATAACGTTTCTGAAAAGAATTGTTTCATCGCTTTTACACTGGCTTTCTCGAAGTCGGATATGACCATTTTTGGATTTAGATGGATTCCCCAATTGCAGGCCCATTTGCATACTTCATAAAAAAATTCAAAATAAGCTGCTTCACTTTTTCCACTCATGATTCCGAACACCAAAGGAACAATCTCATCTCCAATTTTGCCATGTATAGTGAACAGTTGACGCATGAACACTGGAACCACTTCAAATGGTCCGTCCATTAGCCAACATTCTGCTTCTGCCAACAGTTTTAGACTGGAAGGTGTTGCTAGTAAAATTATTGATTTATCTTCAAAATCCTTTACACTCAAAACAAACTGTTCCCCCTCAAGATACTTCAGCTCTTCTGGAATTTCAATATTTTTAATGCTGTCCGGTTCTTTTAAATTAGTACGTCTCGCGCGAGAAATTTTATGACGTTGCGCCTGTTTACTCTGTAAATAAACGCGCGTTTTTGTGCAACACTCAATAACACTATTACGAATTATTTGTGAAGGCTTTAGAAGTGTTGTTCTTGCTACCAGTTTAAGGTTTATATTGGCTTCGCAAATAGATTTTTCATGAGCTGAGGGATCGTGGCTGATTGTTGATGGTCCTTTTTTAACTTTGTGTTCTCCCTCAACCAATCTTGTTACCACTCTTCCTTTGCACAAAAGAGGTTTTCTCTCAGCACACGCCCATTGGAAGGTTTCACCGCTTCTCTCAAGGTGATATCCATATCCATTTAAAAATAATTTAGGTTTTCCTTTATTCGTTGAAACAATATTCATTTTAAACACTTATTAATATTTGTTTCAAATTACCACACATGAAAACTTGATTGATAAAGCACATGATAACTCGATTGAATAATCATTTATGTATTAATTAAAAACGCGAAGGTAACCCTTCAAGAAAGAACCGAACAAGTAGATGATTGACCGAAAAACATTAGAAACATACTACAATTTTGTTATATGTATATACATATACATACCATATACATCTACATATACATACCATATTCATAAACATAAACATATACATATACATATACATATACATATACATATACATATACATATACATATACATATACATATACATATACATATACATATACATATACATATACATATACATATACATATACATATACATATACATATACATATACATATACATATACATATACATATACATATACATATACATATACATATACATATACATATACATAGACATAGACATAGACATAGACATATACACATTCATATACATTAACATATACATCATATATAATGATACATATACGTAATGATACATATACATATACACATACATATACATTAACATATACATCATACGTAAGCTAAATAATTTACTCAAAGAAAAAAAAACTCATTAGTTTTCTATCGTAGCTCTTGAAATCCTGGTTTTTGGAAACCTCTTTATTTTTATTAATTAGGGCGGCCCGAATTAATAAAAATAAAGAGGTTTCCAAAAACCAGGATTATGAAACCAGGATTATGAAAACAGGATTTTGAAAACCAGGCTTTTGAAAACCAGGCTTTTGAAAACCAGTCTTTTGAAAACCAGGCTTTTGAAAACCAGGCTTTTGAAACCAGGTTTATGAAACCGGGCTTTTGAAAACCGGGATTTTCTACTATATCCGTGAGAAAGAGGTTAGTATTGAATGTTTTTGGATGACAATTTACTTAGAAATCAAAGATTTTCATGAATTTTCTTTGAATAAAAGGAAAAAGGTTACCACACCTGGATTGGCCATTTTCTAACCAGGTCTGGCCTGAACTCTACGAAACAAACCGGTTCTTTGAAAAATCTAGGTGAGAAAGAGGTTAGTATTGAATGTTTTTGGATGACAATTTACTTAGAAATCAAAGATTTTTATGAATTTTCTTTCAACAAAAGAAAAAGGTTACCACACCTGAAATGGCCATTTTCTAACCAGGTCTGGCCTAAACTTTTCAAAGAACCGGTTTGTTTCGTAGAGTTCAGGCCAGACCTGGTTAGAAAATGGCCAATCCAGGTGTGGTAACCTTTTTCTTTTATTCAAAGAAAATTCATGAAAATCTTTGATTTCTAAGTAAATTGTCACCTAAAACATTCAATACTAACCTCTTTCTCACCTAGATTTTTCAAAGAACTGGTTTATTTTGAAAAGTTCAGGCCAGACCTGGTTAGAAAATGGCCATTCCAGGTGTGGTAACCTTTTTCTTTTATGCAAAGAAAATTCATGAAAATCTTTGATTTCTAAGTAAATTGTCACCCAAAAACATTCAATACTAACCTCTTTCTCACCTAGATTTTTCAAAGAAGCGAATGATGATGGGTGGGAGTTAAACCATAACTCCACAGAGTGGCATTGATTGACAGCTAGCTAGGGCGCTGAATCAACCAGCCGATGAAGACATTTGTCTTATGAAATGTATGGCAATCTTTTGTGTGATTTGTAATGTTCGTTCGCTAGCCTGGTTTCTATCTGATGATGTCATTGATTTGTTGTGTCGGACTTGATGTTTGTTGCATTTCGTTTCTATATATATGTTGTGAGGCTTTGTTGCAACAGTTCTAGCGAATTACAGAGTTGTTTTTTTTCATCGAAATCTTTTTTTCAATTTTTTTGTTTTTACTTCACTATTGAAGAAACATGTTTTATCCAACGTTAGCGGGAGTTCCGCAGGGAAGTGTTTTGGGACCAGTCCTCTACCTGCGGACATACCTACAACGAATAAAACATTCATCGGCACGTTTGCCAATGAATGTGGAAAATCTGCAACGAGCAATGAAAAACGTTATTAAAGGGACAGTTGACTGGAAAATCGTGCTTAATGAGTTGAAATCAACCCATATGATATTTACACTTCGACACAAAAATAACAATCTACGCTTATACCTCAATGGAGCGCAAGTGCCGCAGGCTGATTCGGAAAAATACCTTGGTCTGCATTTAGATTCAAGGTTCAACTGGAAACATCACGTGAGACAAAAAGGTTAACAGATACGATTAAAACAACGTCAAATGTACTGGTTAATTGCGCATCATTCCAAAATGAACCTGTATTGCAAAAGACTAGTCTATCAAACTATGTTCAAACCAGTATGGATGTATGGCGCGTACCTATGGGGTTGTACTTATAAGTCTAATAGAGACATTATATACAACGTAGCCAAAATGAATTTCTTCGAATGATCACCAACGCTTACCGATTCGTTACTAACGAGAAAATACACAATAATCTAGAAATTCAATTGATAGACGACGTCATCCGCGAATGTGCCATAAAACATGAGAAGAGACTTCTTACCCACACCAACGTCGAGGCCATACAACTACTAGACAGTACAAACGAAGAAAGGCGGCTCCAACGAATCCAACGACCTGAGTTAACCGTATGAATATTATATAACAAGGGAACTGGACACTGGTACAGCAGACCCAAACAAGTTTTATGCTTATCTCATAAGTACTAATGTTAACCCTACTAATGAATTAATAATATTTAAGATTGTAGTAGTCATACCAATAAAGGTGTTATTTAATAAAAAAAAATTCACTATTGTGGCGTGACTATTCGACGTATTTGTGAACGCCACATTGAAATATTCAATGAATGTCAAACTTCATATGGAACGATTGTACCGTTTCTACAGACTATGTCTAAGTGGTTCCGAAGATTCCACACATTTTTCTGTAAAGGACGGGCCTCTAGGAGGTCGACCAAAATCTTCAACTGATGACGTTACTGCAGCTCTGGTGAAGTCGAAAGTTAACGAAGATCCACGATTGACACAACGAATTATTGGTGGTGAATGGGTTGTATCACAAATATTAAATAATCATCTGGGATCTACCGAAAAATCTGCTCGATGGGTTTTAAAAAGAGCATTGCAAAAATTTTCTTAAATAGTTCGTTAATGGGCTGTCTAGAAATTTTGGTAAGGTCGTTACTGTTTACGAATTTTGGATCTAAGAGTATGATCCGGAAACTAAACAGTAGTCCTTTGAATGATGCCCGACAGGAGCAAAATGCTTACCAAAAGTTTTCAAAAATTTGTTGCAAACCCGGAAGAAAGAGGATTTGTGGTGCTACTTTTTACATCATGACAAGAAATACTGTAACAGCACCATATTTCCCGGATCTAGCATCTTGTGATATCTGGTCATTTCCAAAAATTACAACAAATTTAAGAAGAAAAGTTTTTGACAGTAGCGTGGATATAATTGATGCGGTTAATGCTGAACTTGATAATATAAAAAGCAATATTTTGAAGACTGTTTCACGAAATGTATGATAATTTGAGCACATCATAAAATTGATAGAAATGTCAAAACAAATAACTAAATATGATTGGCTGATAAAAGACATAAATGTGATAAATATCACACATATAGCAATAGCAATCATGCAAAAATTAAGCTGGTCTTATCGATTCTAATTTTTTAACTTTTCAAACTACTTAATAGGGTTATGGTACACTGGCCAATCCGAAAAACATAGTAGGATGCCAATAGTCAAAATCTTATAATTTTTCTAAATTTATACAAATAATACTAAATTCAATAAAAATTGAATTTAGTATTATTTGTATTATAATTCGCCTTAATATAGGCTATTTAACACATATTCTTGTATAAACCTAATTCGCATAGATGGCAGTACAAATTCGAAATATTGTCACGAATCACAGATGTCACCTGTGATAATTAAAAAGAAAATTATAACAGTAGGGATTACCCTGTAACCAAATGTTTACAAATACGAACAAAGTAAAAAGAAATACTGAAATAGGCGGAGCGAACCAAATACGACGCAACGAAATTTCGAGAAGTGTAGAGAAGAAAAATAATAGAATGTTCTACAAGCCTTTGTGTCGTATAAATACGTGTAGACATTTGAGTTACGAAACAGTTCAATTTTGAATTTCGAAGTGTTAATATCGGGAAGTGATAAAAAGTGAAGTGTTAAAATAAAAGTAGTGATAAATATTGTGTAAAATAATAGTGAAAATAAATATTAGTGAATTATTTGTGAAATAGTTGTGTAATATTTGTGGGAAATAAATTTAATTGAAATTTAATCTTTGCGAGTATAATATTCACAATCCAGTGATCGAACCGGAAAAAGTATTAGAATAACCACTCGGCGAAATCGTAACAATTGGTGACAGCGGTGGGATTGTGAATATCCAAAATGAAATTATTGGACTTAAAAGTGGCAGCTTTGAAGAAGGAGTTGGGGCTACGGAATCTACCAACTGCGGGTAACCGAAATGAATTGCAGTTGAGACTCCGTACTGCTTTGTTAGATGAAAATGTTGACCCAGATCAACATGAATTTAATTTTGGGGCACCGGATTCAACCGAGGTGCAAGCGATTGAACTGACTACAGAGTCAACGACCAGAGCGGAAGACGAGAATGTCACCGTACGGGAAACCACTCCAACAACACCAGGAGCGTTCGACATGGGGCAATTAATGGCCGCAATGCAGCAAATGATCGGTGGGTTAAAAACCGATATGATTACCAGCCAAGATCAAATGAAGAGCGATATAAAGGAGCAGATGCGTGCCGATCAAGAAAGCATGAGAACTGGACAAGAGAGCATCATCGAACGGTTGGAGCAGCAAGAAAAATGTGTCAACGAGAAGTTTCGAGAGCTTTCCGTTACGTTGAACGCAAAAGTTGATACGGTCAAAATTGATATGGAAAATAAATTGGAAGAGTATGAATCCAGAAATTCTCGAAAGATAGATCAACAAATCGAGGTGACCGATCAACGATTCCAGAAACTTGAAAAGGAGCTAATGGATCTCAAAACCAACGGCAGCGCTCAAATTGCTCGACCAACCAGCTCAATGAAATTGAAGCCACCAACGTTCGACGGAACTACACCATTCAACATCTTCAAACTCCAGTTTGAAATGGTGGCCACAAGGAATGGTTGGTGCAAGGAGGATCGAGTGGCAGCATTAATTGTGGCGTTAAAAGGAAGTGCTGCGGATCTTTTGCAAATCGTGCCGGAATACGATAGAGAGGATTACGGAAAAATCATGTTGGCTCTGGAGCGCAAATACGACCATCGACGGGAGTTACATCGTATGGAGTTGAAGGGACGATGTCAGCGGGTTGGAGAGACGCTCCAGGAGTATGCGGCTGATATAGAGCGGTTAGTGCACCTCGTTCACTACAACATGGCAGGAGAATATACAGAGCGGATCAAGATCGACGCTTTCACCGATGGTATACGGGATCCCGATACGAGACGTGCAGTTGTATTGTCTCCAAAAGCAACGTTTGCGGAAACCATCGCGTGTGCACTAACCAATGAGACTGCAAACAACATCATCAAACCAGCAGTCAAGGTACGTCGTGTGGAAGTGGAACCAGCAATCAGTCACAAACAGGGCAATAACATCAAACCAGCAGATAACTGGCGGACTACGAGATTCCGGGATGGAACTAGTAAAATCAGATGTTGGGTTTGTGACAAAATAGGACACATCTCGCGGGAATGCTGGGAGATAAGGCGCAAACGGGCGAGAACACCATCGCCGATGTACCGACGGCCACCGGAGGAAAGAAAAGCAGCAGCCGTGGAGGAACGCCCAACAACAACGAAGGCGTTAAACGAGTAAGAGTCAGCTTTGAGGAGCAAAAGCTGACTCCCACAACCAAATGCTCCATAACCTTCATCCCCATTTCCAGATTGGCAAAAGGTGGCGATAGCTTGATGGTGCGAGGCGAAGTAGAGGGACGATCCAGTTTAATAACGTTAGACACTGGAGCAACGAGAACGATTGTGCGGCCGGATTTTATCACGAATGGAGTTCGACCTATGGAAGGATTCAAGTTACAAACGGCGACAGGCGACAGTGCGGCTATCAAAGGAAAGAAGGAGGTTACAATACGAATCGGGAACAACAGTTTTCGACATGAAGTTCTGGTTGCGGATATTGTGGATGAGGTCATCCTGGGAATGGACTTCATGAAGCGAAATGGATTCGTATTGGATGTCGGACGAGGAACATTGAGCTACGGTAATGTCGAACTGCCTTTGCAACTGAACAACGGGAAGGAGCCAGTCGTAAGGAGGATAACATTGGATCATCGGACGAAGCTACCACCACATTCGGAAACGGTTGTTTGGGGGAAATTGGATGGAGGTCCTGGAACACAAGGGTTGTGAGTTGTGGAAGCCAACAGTGACGAGCTACAAACCAAAGAAATTATCATCGGAAAAGCTTTGGTTAAACCGGATTGTGACTTTAGAGTTCCGATAAGGGCTCTTAATTTATCGGATGTGACAAAAACAATCAAAAAGGGAACTATCATCGGCCGAGGTGAGGAAGTATCCACGATTATAAAATGTGAGGAGGCGAATCCGTGTGTAAAGGCCAAGGACCAACGACAACGGAAAATAACGGAGGAACTAACACAGAAATGGACGGAACAATTAACTCCAAAAGAAAAACAAGCAGCAAAGGAGTTGCTTCAAAAATATATGTCCATTTTCTGTGGTGCACCGGAAGATAATGGCAGAAAAAATATGGTTAAACACCGGATCGACACAGGAACATCAACACCTATTCGACAAGCGCCAAGAAGATTACCATTGGCTAAACAAGCAGAAGTGGATAAGATGGTAACTGATATGCAAACATCGGGAGTAATTGAGCAGTCAACGAGCCCATGGAGTTCACCAGTAGTATTGGTGGAGAAAAAGGATGGAAGCATGCGATTCTGCGTTGATTATCGGAAGCTCAACACAGTTACCAAGAAGGATAGTTATACCCATTACCAAGGATCGACGACACACTGGATACATTGGCAGGAGCACGGATGTTTTCAACATTGGATTTGCAGAGCGGTTATTGGCAAGTGGAGGTCGCAGACGAAGATAAGGAAAAGACAGCGTTCAGTGTGGGCAATGGATTATGGCAATTCAATGTCATGCCATTTGGACTTTGTAACGCCCCTGCGACTTTCGAACGGCTAATGGAACGTGTACTAAAAGGACTCCACTGGAAAACATGCCTGGTTTATTTGGACGACATCATCGTTATGGGAAAGGACTTCAACGAGCACCTACGTAATCTAGAGGAAGTATTCGAAAGAATCCAAGCAGCTGGATTGAAGTTAAGTCCGAAGAAATGTGTATTGTTCCGGGATGAAGTCAAATATTTGGGACACAAAATAACAACTAGCGGCATTCATACAGATGAAGACAAGATCTCCGCCGTAAAGGATTGGCCAATACCGCAGAATTTACATGAACTAAGGAGTTTCCTCGGGCTATGCACATATTATCGACGATTTGTGCCAGGATTTGCCAACATCGCAAGAAGTTTACACGAGCTGACACAGAAGAACAAGCCGTTCCAATGGAGTGATGAACACGAAGAGGCGTTCAACGAATTGAAGCAGCGATTATGTACAGCACCATTGCTTTCGTATCCAGTTCCGAATAAACGTTTTATTTTGGATACGGATGCAAGCAATTATGGCTTGGGAGGAGTGTTGTCACAGGAAATCGATGGACAGGAACGTGTCATCGCATATTATTCAAAGATCTTATCGAAGCCAGAACGGAACTACTGTGTAACAAGAAGAGAATTATTGGCCATAGTGAAATGTGTGGAACATTTCAGAAAATACCTCTATGGCCAATCATTTCTGCTAAGAACGGATCATGGCGCCTTGACATGGCTACTTCAGTTTAAAAATCCCGAAGGACAAGTAGCACGGTGGATTGAGCGATTGGGGAGTTTTGTTTACGAAATCCAACATCGGAAAGGGAGCGCTCATGGAAATGCGGATGCATTGTCAAGACGACCATGTAGAGTGGATTGTAAACATTGCGGACGGGTAGAAAACAAGGAAAACATCGTCGATATCAGACTAATGAAAGTGTTGCCAGCTGATGAATGGACCAACGATGTTATCTCCAAAGAGCAACGGGAAGATCCAGATTTGGCATTGATTATCAAATTCATGGAGGAGGAACGTCGTCCCACATGGAGCGATATTGCAGATAAAGGCCCAGCTATCAAGGCTTACTGGGCCCAATGGGATAGTTTAGCCATGGAAGACGGATGCTTAAAACGAACATGAGAAAGCTCCGATGGCAAAACAAAGCAATCGCTAGTGGTGGTACCGAAGATCAGGATGGCAGAAATATTGGAGGAATACCACGGAGGAACAAGCGGACCTAGGAATCAACAAAACGTTAGCCAAGGTACGTGAAAGATTCTACTGGGCAGGATGTAGACAGGCAGTGGCTGAATGGTGTCAAAAGTGTGACCAATGTATGGCAGTGAAAGGACCGGCAAAGAAGAGCCGTGGAGCGATGCAACAATATAATGTGGGAGCACCATTTGAGAGGATTGCCATAGATGTTGCAGGACCATTTCCAACCAGCGATAGTGGCAACAAATATGTATTGGTTATAATGGACTACTTCAGTAAGTGGCCAGAGGTATACCCGATTCCAAATCAGGAAACAACCACAATCGCCAATGCAGTGGTATACAATTGGATAAGCCGTTATGGGGTACCAATGGAACTGCATTCCGACCAAGGGCGGAATTTTGAATCGGTTGTCTTCCAGGAGATGTGCCAGTTACTGGGAATTAATAAAACGCGGACAACGCCTTTCCACCCACAGTCTGATGGCATGGTGGAGCGTTTCAATGCCACATTGGAGGAGTTTATAGCCAAAACAGTGGATAAAAACCAGCGGAATTGGGATCAAGGTATTCCATTGTTCTTAATGGCTTATCGATCGGCGGTGCATAATACAACAGGAGTAACACCAGCGACAATACTTTTTGGCAACAATTTAAGACTACCAGGCGATCTCAAATTCGGAGCGGTCCCATCATCAGCAAAATGTGGACAAGCATATGTGGACAACTTGAAAGAGGAGATCAACAACATACACGGATTTGTCAGAGAGAGGATCAGATTGTCAAGTGATAAAACAAAGGCTCGGTATGATGTACGAGCGAACAATAAAGGATTTGACGAGGGACAATTGGTATGGCTTCACAACCCACAACGTAAGAAAGGGAAGAAATTATCGATCTCTTCAAGAACAATATTGATTGGGATACCAGAAAAAGAGTTCAACCAGGTTAACCAAAGTGTCTATGGATAATGATTTTTATTTTTTTAAATTATTACAATTGAATACAATTCATCTATAGTTATTTTCTTAATTTAGTCACTTGTGAATGTGAAGAGGCCCATTGGCCAGCTCCATTTATAGATTATTTACTGAAATATAGTCTCTGCACTGATATCCTTAATCCATTAAATCAATTGGTTTCGTTCTCTGCAATCGTCTTACTACATGTGAAGTGTCCGACATTACTGCGGAAACATTTATTTCTTCTTGAATCCGTCTGGATATTTAAATTATTCCTAATGTATCACGGAGTGTTAACTATATCTCGTAGCACTTTGTTTTGAAAAAATTGTATTATTTTGGTGTTGGTTTTCTTTGTGCAGCCCCAGAGCTGT